>PDGT01000034.1:2689413-2756365 GCA_003671415.1 Megathymus violae
AGAATTTATTTACAACAGTCTGCTTGATTTTCTATTTCGTGATTTATAAATTTCACCATTTAAAATACTCGTGATCTTAATGAATTTCTTATTTTTATTTATTTAGTCTCGTTTTTTTGCTAAGAATATATATATAATATATCGTTGGCAACAACTAAACTAAAAATTAATTTAGGTAATTTCACTGCCCTACGATAACCATTGTAGTTAAATTATTATTATTACCATTAGTAAGATGGATTTTACCGAAGCGATGTGATCGATGTTGCTAGTTTATTATAAGACAAAAATTATGTTCCAAAAGTCCATGAGGTATTTAGTACATAAAATTATATGTTTAGTCATCGACAGATGTAAATTTCTGAGGACGGAACCCTTGATTTATAAATGTTTAGTATTTTTCTTGTAACAACTCGCTTAATCGAATGAACCATTTCCATCCCAGACAACAAGATAAATTTTCTACGACCTAGTTTACCCACACATATACATATAATATAACTTACTCACTAATGTGAAATAAACCCTAGAGCGGCCTCTGCACGAAGTTTGATTTGGAAATCAAAGCACGCACCTGAACTTTTCCAAGTCTGCTTACGTGTAAGAAATTTAATTATCACTTGCTTTAATAATATAAGACAACATACTTACGAATCTCGAACGCGTAAGGGTTATAGTTGGCAATGGCTGTACGAAAAAACGTCAGTTGTGACTACAGAATAATTAAAGGATTTTTTTTACATTTATGTTATACGAGCGAACTGCCCTCGCTGCGCTTCAGGAAAAGTACGCCTTACATTATTTATAATTAATTTATAATATTTTTACTTATGGACGGATTGCAATGAAACAACATTTAAGTATTAAGTGACACTTACTACTATACATTATGCATATATTGTTGTTTTGGGTTCTATTGCGTCAATAAAGGCCCGTAATAATGTTTTTTCTCATGTACCGTTCATGTACAGAAAGCGATCAGTTAGAATTTTATTATTAGTATAGATGACAAACAAAATCAATCTGTAATTTTAAAGCATGAATTGTGATGTATGTACGAATAGTAAAAAAAAAACTAAATAATAAAACTATAAGTGTATAATGTATGTAATTAATTGTAAGAAGTAAGTATTAAGTAGGTAATTTTAATGAAAGTAGGTTTTGTTGTTGGTGTAGAGGCTAAAACGTTTTTGGAATTGAGTTGACTGACTCGTTGTCTCTTGCACGTATCATCCTTATGATACGTATCATCCTTATGATACGTATCATCCTTATGATACGTGCAAGAGACAACGAGTTTCCTTAAACGACTTAACAAATTTAGATGATACTTGGCAAATTTGTTACTTATATGTATTATGGGTCATTATCTAGGATACTTTACATAAAAAGCACATAAAAGTTAATATGGGCGTTCTGTTAATAGAACATAAACAAAGTTGTAACTAGTTTTTTGCACCTATTGTAATAACAGTATGTTACTAATTTATAGAACACTAGCGACCCGCACCGGCTTCGCACGGGTTTACTTTATCAATAATTTCCGCAGCGTATGCGATGAAAGAAATTTTTAACCAAATTTTTTTACACCTTGGTTTACATTACTTAAGTTTTAGCAAGGATCCCTTATTTTTTCTAGTAATAAATATAGCTTTGTTACTCAGGGATAATGTAGCATTCTAATGGTGAAAGAATTTCTAAAATCGATTCAGTACTTTTTGAGTTTATTCAATACAAACATACAAAACTATAAAATATACAAAGGTTTCCTCTTTAAAATATTAGTATAGAAGACAATTTGTCCCTAAAACTAAAAGCTAAAAAATGGATAAAATTTATTAAACACCTGGTAACTGATAATAACATTTGTTCCAAGTGCTGGTGTAGCTTACTGAATGACGATAAGAGGCGATGGTGTTAGGTCCATTCGGTTTGGTTGTCACTGGCCATTACAATATCATCTAGCTTGATGACGACGAAGGTCATCATTGATCGAACAAATGTTTGCCTATTAAATGCTTCCCAGTTATCACTCTCCTTCAAAAAATCAACTATATAATCTTGTAATGTATTTCCGTTACAGTTTCTTCTTTTTCCTGGCGTTACAGTTTTCTTTTCTGGCCTCAAATATGGTGGTGTTGCATAAGCACAGCGGTCAAAGCGGTGTCAAACTACGAGTACGAGTTACGTTCATTTGCCGTTTGAACCCATAGACTTCTCCACCCTAAATGTTGGACGAATATAAATGGAGCGCCTATCTGTCTATGATTAAATTATATATTAACTATTAAACAGATCATACTTGGCTGGTCAAACTAAGATAAACATCTAATTTCTATCCTGGAAATTCTGTATTGGGATCTGTTAAAATTAAATTTAATGGAATATGCTGTTATGTGATACCTATACATAACTAACTGTTTTAGGATGGCCCTGATTTGGTTCAGAAACCACTAAAAAGGTCTGTTCCCATGGAACGGGTAATACATGTTATATAAATAAGTACTGTGGATGTCACATTTCAGTTAACTCTCATTCTGCTTGCCGGTAAGCCTTAGTACCTAAAATGTTAACAGTAAGGTGTTGCATAGACAGGTAGGAACTGTTATTTAAGATATTTTTCCTGACGGGATGCGAATATTGGATACATATACCAAGTATTACTTACATTCTGATTTTGAACTAGTAAGTATTGTGCATGCCAAACGCGTATACTTTCAATCTTGTTAAGTTCCTTTATCATTGGATGTCAAAACGTTTACATTTTAATTCTGGTTCTAGCTCTTTCGTTTTTGGATGCTAAATTAACTAATCTTTAATTCTCGTTAATTCTAGGTTTATTCGAGTACCTTAATCATTGGATGTCAGACTTTTACATTTTTATTCTGGTTCTTGCTTTTTAGTAATTGGATGTTAATATCGCTACTCTTAAATTCTCGTTAATTCTAGGTTTATTCCAGTTCCTTAATCATTGGATGACAAACTTTTACATTTTCATTCTGGTAATTGGATGTTAAGATTGCTACTCTTTAATTCTCGTTAATTCTACGATTATTCCAAATTCAATAACTAAGGAACTTCCTTAGTAATTGGATTTCAGAATTTTACATACTCCAGCTCTATTGAGATTGAAGGCTTAAGAGTTAGTCACTGGAGGTCCACACTCATGTACTTTAACTTTGATTTACATATAGTTCCTTAGTTATTGGATGTGAAACTCATATATTATTACTGAGGTTTTAGCTCCTTAATCATAGTAGGTAATTATTATACATGGTACAGTGTTGCTTTGGCAGCTACTAGCTACTTAAGAATTATTTTTGTACTGAATAACGAAGGCGGGTCACAAGTAATAAATAAATACGTGCGTACGAACAGCAGTAGAGAAAAATTTATATTCATTTAATTCGATACAAGTATAATTATGTAGGCCTCAGTAATGACAGTATAACCAGGTTTTGTGGGTAGTAATTAACGTGTCCGTAACAGGATCTAAAACGTGTTTAATGCCAGTGTGTGCCGGTAGGCTCTGCCGTTGTTTTATTGGTCTCACCCTGCTTTAATTAAACCAACCCTTACGTTTCAATTTGGCAGATCCTGTTACATTACCAAATGAACCCATCGATTGATTTAACGAATTTAAGTCTGGACTAGAGAAGGGCCAGTGTTCGTACCAGATTTGTGTGCTATTTGCTCTGTGAGCTGCCGCAGAATCTTGTTGAAATACCCAGTGTCTATTATTAAACACGTTATGAGAAAGAGGTTACACAAGGTTTGTGAGGACCGAATTTTGATACACAATTGTATTCATTTTTAACGCTTCCTCACCAAAATATAATTCAGTAAAGCCCGAATATAAGACTCCCAGTCAAACCATGAGTAACGATGGAAAATTGCGTCGATGGACTTGCGGAATGAGGCTGCTCGCCTCTTCCGTGTTGTGGGCGTACACCTTATCATTTTGTTTATTGTAGCTCTGTTACAAGGAGAGAAAAACATCCGGTAAAAGAATTTCATAGTATTTTCTCCGCATACTGCTTCAGCAAGATTCTTCTTCTTTGGATTCGCGCCTTCACAGCTTTTATCACTGCTGGAGTCCTAACAGTGCGAGGGCAACCACTTCTTTTTCTGTCTTCTACAGTTGAATTTTCATTATATCGGTGATGATACAGCGATAAACGAATCTTTGGGTTATATTCAAAGTTTTCAGTATTTCGAAAATCTGATTTGGCGCTTAATCGCACCGATGAAACGCGATAACCACAAGTCGGTTTTCTTTAAGTATCCAAACCATATTTAAAAATAAATGAAATTCGAATAGTCACATTTTTGTTTTTATAAAACATTCGAAATTCGAATTCATTAAATGTTTTTGTGATCAACATTCAAAATTCAAATGTTTTCATTATGCGACAGAACTTTATGACCCGACTAGGTAGAAACGGAACAATCTTTTGTATTCCAATAACTGGTAAACAATTTGGTAAACAAACGTAAAAACATATTGATTTAATACCAATATGAACAAAGAAAGTTTCTATTCTAAAATATGAACTTAAAATATGATTTACTTTACACCTATAATTAATTAATAAATGTTCACACACTGATAACTTTGGACTAGGATTCCCTGTGAGTGGACTAAACACACACATATCATTAACATCTAACACTCGGGAATCAACATTTGTCAACAGTTAGAATCGAACCTGGGATCCTTAATATGGCACACGGTTGCTAACAACAATGTCTTATAGTTGTCATTCAATTTATTAACTTTATAAATATAACAATATATTGTCCGTGGAATATAACTGTAATGCATTTGATTAAATTATTTATTAACATAAGTACAATACGTTTTCCAGAAAGGGATGCAGCTCGTTAGAATATTGGTCAGACTAATTAACTCGGCTTACAGCTCGCGTAACGAGGGGACTAGATTTACTGAGGCAGACAGCTTTGATTGTAATGTATGCAGTTCAGTTAATTAAGGCACAATAGATCATTATTATTATCGAATTGTAACGACGTTTATTCTTAACGGGCTTGTTAATGACATTTCTAAAGTAAATTTTTTTAGGCGCGACTTAAGAGTAACACTGATTTTTTCGGGTGGAAGTAACGCTTGGTAGTCTACAGTCTGTTTACGTAGGTTTCACTATTTGCCAACTAGTGCCAAACATCTCAATATACCTATTGGATTTTGTTTTTATTAAATAAACAACAAATTTTCGATAGTAAAAAAAAAATTAAAATATCTTAGAGCATTTTGTTATTATCGTTATTACTTTTGAAATATATTAATAAATTATTTGTTGAAACATTTTTTGTTTAATTGTTGATGTTTGCTATATTTATCATTTTGTTACAATTGTATTGACATCCTTTTGTTACTTTATTCGAAGTTGGTTTATACAACGTCTCAAAATTAAATCGACGCCAAAACAACTAGTTAATTAGTCAATAGTATTCTTTGTGTAAATTGAGTTTGGTATAGTTTGACTGGAGATTTAAGTCTCACCTTGTTTAATTTTATGCCTGCTGTATAGTGTATCACACTCAGATGATCAACGGCTAATTTGATTGGTATAAATAAATATTTAACAAACCGCACTTGGTCAGCTCGGTTGAGTATGATCCCTCAAATTGTGAGACCCTGAGCCCATAATTGATGTGGTTGTGAGAACAATGATCAATATTTAATCCTTAATGAAAAAGTGACCTTAAAGTTAACATATTGTACATACTACAAATATGCAAACATTATTAATCGTAGTATACTACAAATCGGATTTATTCTTCTCGGTTAAAGTTAGACGGAAGTCTTCGAAATTAAGATATCTCTCACCTGTACCAACCTCAGACACAAGTTTCTCGACTGAAGTTTATCGTAGGTGCCTTGCCAACCGCGACACGAAGTTGTTAAGCCATCCGCTTAGATGAGCTCACATCGCTCAGCGCTAAGAGTTAAGAGCGCATCGAAATAAGTTTGGACGCTCACATATTAATTAATCTTAAAAAAACAATATTTCGGGTTATTAATAAAAATTTAAATATTTTATTTACATATTTTCTTTGGATATAGTTTCATGTATGTGTACTATTTCATACACACACTGTCTCGCCCACTAGTTCATTATATGTATGTACACGTCCTCTATTACACACATTAAGGCTCTTAGACAACGTAATGTTAAGCTTATTTGAGAACGAACAGATTACTAAACATTGGTTACCTTGAATCGGTGGATTCAAGAGTTGATATCTCAAATTAAAGGCTTGGTGTTCATTCTGGCATCAGAGTAGTAAGTTAAACCGCCCCGACTTTATTAACTAACAGTTATGCCAATTTATATATATGTATATATATTTATAAACATTATATATAACCAGTTTTTAGGTTGAACGCGTTTTCCATAGTTAGAACTAGTTTTTACTAAATGCCTTTGTTAAAACTAGAATTTAGGTTAGGTTAGGGTGATGCGCACGGTGTTCCCGCATGCACCTCAAAGACGGAGGGATGAAGTAGTTCCAGATTCAGCCCGCACAGGGACGAACTCTGTAGAAGAGCGAATGCCGTCGGGGCCGCGGAAGAATGCGAGAGCATACCCGCAGTCCCGACAAAGGGCGTTCAGAGGAGTTTTAACTGGTAGGAGTCTGACATATCCTATTAATCGCCCCCGCGATTGAGAGGAACCCATGAGGGTTTCCCCACGTAAAAAAAATGGTTAGGTTAGGTTAGGTTAGAATGAACGAGCACACAGCGCGCGGATAGCGCTCGGAAAGGGATTCCCCCGCACTTGTCGAATCAAGGGATACGATGAACTTTGAGAACAGTTTTGACTGAGACTCACTTCGGAAAAACGTGTTTTGTCTAGTAAGAACTAGTTTTAACTGATATTCAATTTTGAGCATTAGTTAATTCAATGGTTACTGGAGTAAAGTTTGATAACTCCTCATTACTGTTGTCTGTATATTTGATGCTGTGATTTTTTTCTGTACTTATTATTCTGTACTTACTATATGCTAATGTCGAGAAGTAAAGATTGAAATGTTCACAGATTTCCTTACATTACATAGTAAGAATTTTAGTCTTATTTGTTTTTTTAACTACTTGGATTTTAACATTTTCATAATAAATAAATTCAATAATCACTTTTCAGCGTTATCTATACTAATAATTAAACGTTTTCGGAAACGAATGTACATAAATTTATGACAAAATTTTAATGTAGGTTGACTTTGTTATCGATGTAGACGTTAGTTATTTTTGGATTTTTTTATATTTGTGTGCCCGACCACGTTACACTATCTACTAAATTCGCCTTGGAATTTTAGTAGATTATTATTATGGGTCATATTCTAGGATAGTATTTGTCTTGGAAACTAGATACGTTCGTGCGAGATAGGAACTTATGAAAGTATAAATTTCACCTGCCTGGTTGCAACTTTTATAATAAATTAATATGTGACTAATTTACTGAACTAGAAAATCCCATTTCTAAAACAATATGGGTACTTTTTCTAAACGTAATGCATAGGACTGTTTGAAGCAAAACGAGGGCGAGTTACTATTAGTAAATGAGCGTAATATTAAATTACCTTAAACAAACCAAGAATCGGCCTCCGAAGAATCCACTTAGAAGTAAATAATAAAAATAACAAATGTTTACACACTTACACTCCCGCATTAGGATTCCCTGTTGCGGGTGGCATGGACACACACAAATGTGACATTGCGAACACCCATGTCCCGAAAACAAATATTTATCTGTCACATTAATGTCTGCCCCGGCCGGAAATTGAACCCGGGACCCCTCGCTCGGCAGCCAGGGTCACTACCACCCGGGCTATGGGGTTGTACAGAAATACAACTTCATTCTTACTTAACTTAATTACTCATTATCTAATTACTTATTTAATTATCATTATTTAATTACTAATTAATCATTACTTAAACAAATAAGAATGTTGAAAGCTTTACAATTTCCACGGAGTTTTGGGGTCAGTGGTAGCATGATGCTTATAGAAGTGAAAAACTAGGGGTTCCTTTCGGAATATGAGGATTAGTGCTCATAACAAGGAAGTATACGTTGGCGGACTATTGTTGCATATACGTATTATAAAATTTCCCGTAAAGTCTTTCACAACCATTATTCTAACTTAATAAAGTCATCTTTTATTGACAACATATGCCTTGTCCACTCGAACTGCTATGAATGAATCGTTTGTCCGCGTCATAATAAATAAACGCAATATAAAGTTATTGTTAAACCGGAATAATGTGAACGTCATTCAAACCGGGCACTTCTGAATGGACGACCGACTTTCGAACCATTAATATAACATTGCTAAAACCAAGTACCAATTAACACTTAATAACATCACGTATTATTACGGACACATGCCTCATTCGCTAGAATGAATGCTGGGATTACGCACACGACGGCAGGGTTCAATGTAAAAACTTTATTGTTGTGGCACAAAAGATTTTGCAGGTACTTTACTAGTTAAATAATGTTACCTGTTTTACATTCAGTAGGTATAATTTGTTTTTTTTTTTCTAACTTTATGAACGTAATCGTTTATTTTTTATTTCGTTGAGTTTTGGAATTGCTGGTTTATTAAACTTGGTTACTTATACTTACCGGATTTATAGGTGAGTCAGTAGCATAGAACGGCGATTAGCCGAATGATTTTAGAAACATGCTTCGGCCGATACATTCTATTGACATCTAATTAATGCTGTCACATTATAATCTGCTACAGCATTGGATGTGTATAAACTACTACATATAGTATAAAGTGTCAAACAATGTAATTATAATTCAGAAAAAGCGATATGAATACGAAATTAGCTCTGATAAAGGGAATACTTAGATCTCTAAATACGTTTTGAGATGCTCGAAGTTTAAAAATGATACGATATCGTGTTCCGGTGGGGGCTTGAGAGCCACTACTTTCTTTCTTCCTTCCTTCTTATTTCTTGGCGATGAAGCATCATTGATGCCTTTGGTGTTATTAATATCCATGGGCGACTGTTACCACTTAGGATCTGGTAATTTGTAAAAAAATAATTTAACAAGCAAATTTATTTGAAATACGCCATTTACTCGATTAAACTTCTAATCATTTTGCTGCAACGTTTCCCACGATTTTTATTTAAAGCCGTTGAGCTTAAAAGACTTGTTAAACCCCGTTTACTTGTTGACATTTACGCGCTATGATCTTTTGTGATTTTAAATTTGGTTTCACCGAATAATTAAGTTTCCAATGATTACAATCATCCTGAGTATACTTAGTTACATTGCAATAATATTTAGGTGGTTTTCTGAATTTAAAAGGGGTAAAATTAACCTTAAAGATGACCATAGAAGCGGAGAGAAGTCGGTGCGAGAAGACCCGCGAATCACATGCACGGACATTGAGAAGATCCGGGACATTGATTCGGGAAGCGTTTATACCATCCCCCAACATTTTTTGAAGTGAGGAGGCTTTGTTGTCGTTGGATCCCTCGTTTGATCTCGGAAATCTAAAAAGAGGTTCGTGTGGATCGGTGTTACGTTTTGAAAAATTATCAAAAATTCTTGAGAAAATTCTATACAACAGATTAGATAAATATTTAAATTCCATAAACTTCCTTTCTGAACGATAATACGGTTTTAGATCAAAAAGTAAAACGCTTGCTGCAACACTACATTTGGTAACTAAAATAAAGCATAACATAGATTGTAAGAATGTTGTACTTGGTATATTCATTGATCTGAGAAAAGCTTTTGACACCGTTTGCCATAAATTACTATTACAAAAGTTACAATCAATAAACATCACTGGTTCTGCCTTAAAAATATTTGAATCTTATTTGACTAATAGGTCTCAAATTGTAAAAATTAATGACTTTGAAAGTTCTGCACTACCTATAAAATATGGTGTTCCCCAAGGATCTATATTAGGTCCTCTATTATTTCTGATTTATATAAACAGTATTCAAGATTTAGGATTACATGGACATATCACACTTTATGCTGATGACACTTGTCATTTTTAATTTGAACCTAATATTCATGCACTCATCTCACAAGCTCAATCTGACTTAAACACACTTTATACATGGCTACAACATAACCTACTCACAATCAACACTTCAAAAACAAGTTATATACTATTTAAATCTAAAAATAAAATAATTCTAATTCATGCCCCTCTCGTTATAAATATTATACCTATAAAACAAAAATACGAAGAAAAAACGAAGAAAAATACCTCGGCTTAAAATTAGACCGCAAGTTAGGATGGAGTGCACATATAGAACATGTTAAAAAAAACTATTAAAGCTTCTTGTATCTATTCACAACCTCAGTAAATGCATACCTCACTCAATAAGACACACTATATATAATGCCTTAGTTAAGCCACATCTGTTATACTTAATTGAAATCTGGGGTTGTGCTGCTAGCACCAAGTTAAATGAATTACAAGTAATACAAAATAAAATAATTAAAATACTCTTTCGTTATCCCTACCTACCACCTACAAATAAAATTTATAAAGAGACGAATATTATGAGCATCAGACAACTATATATTTTTAACATTTGTATATTTATAAGGAAATGCCTAAATAAAACGATACATACAAACATTAAATTTACAAAAACAAAATCCTATAGTAAACATCGTCGAGCCAGCCTTCTTATTCTTCCTAGAGTAAGAACTAACTATGGACAGAAAACTATTACTTTTAAGGGAGCCCAGCTTTACAATAAGTTACCGGATTTAATTAAAAATGTGCACTCATTGAAAGCATTCAAAATCAAGTTGGCTCAACATCTTATGCTAAACAAATGCTTTGGATGAGTACTGTTTATTGAGTTATAGTGTACCTTCTTATTTGTATAGTCTGTTTTGTTTGGCGGACCTAAAAAAAAAAAAACATGTAATCACAAAATTGTTTGCACATTGTTCTCAAGTAAGTGACATAATTTTTGTCTTTTTTGAGAATAAAAATCTTTAAACCTAAACCTAAAAAGGGGTATCAAGACGTGTTTCAGAATTGATTACTGGTAACTAAACATAATCTCTTATATGACTCGGAAAATGAAAGGTAGTCACAAGTAAAGATCGTCTCAGAAGAACAGTTGCCGACAAAATTACAAACACGATTCAACATTGGCAAAAAAATGGTGACAATTTTTTTTCCATAATGCAGACATTTGTCGATGTCAATGCTGGAAAATTGTAGGTCAGTTAATTCAAAATGGTAGCGTTGCCCAAAGCTATTCTAGCTTTGTGGAGAGAAGACTAAGGGCCCGACTTCGGAGGATCATACTGCATCATAATAAAACCTCGTGACACGTGCCTTACAAAAGAGTTTGAGAAATCTGGTGTTGAAACCTTAACTTATCCTCTTGACTTAGCTCCCTGAAATTTGTTATTGTTCCTAATAGTGATATTAAAAATAAAAGGTAAGTATTTCCGAACACGGAAGAAGGCACTGCTGCATAGTAGTAAGTAGTAGTGCCTAGAAGTAGCGATTTCTAATCTGTGGCATCAAGACTGGCAAAAAATTTCAAATTTGGTTACGACGAATGGACTTTGTATAGAACATTCCATGCTCTATCTGCCATTTTTTTTTTCATTTGTATTTTGAAAAGAAGTAAAATTTAATATTAACGTGTTGAATACGTTTTCTTTATCTTAATAATAATTGAGTGATCCACACACTTATAGAATTTATTAGCACAGAGCTAATAAATTTAATTTAAATACTCAGTAAATGACGTGAAAAATAAGACTTCTATACGAATTGAGTAACGATTACTAGATTATATTTCGTTGGATGAACACAAATTGCTTCACAGGACTCCATCTGTTTGGCTCGATAAATTGAAAATACATAATAATAATATGAATGCTGCTAATTTTAAAACGGGAAATATATATATTTTTTAATTTAGTTACGTGGTCTCTCACTTCGTATTGCACTAAGCAGTAGATATTTATCATTTTTGACACATTGAATTTGTGTTTAAAATCACGTAGAAGTATGTATAAATTAACCTTTAAATTATATAACGTACCTAATCAAAGAATGATAGAATCTTTACAGCGCGTCTGTAAATATTTTGTTGCCACCATCAAAGATTTCTGCTATTTTCATATTTTACAAACCTGTATTTGTTGTTTGTTGAAATACGTTCTGGTTCAATCATAGTTACTTGAGTATAACATACGTCTTTCAAGTGTCTCGTTACTCATGTCTCTGATACGAGCCTCTACATTAACGTAGGAAAAATACTCGGATTGCTCAAAAGCAAAATCTCTATTTGTGTATGTCTATCTCACATAGAAATTTATGTATAAAATTTTATCATTGATATTCAAGATTGTGTGTGAAAAATCATTTAATATTTTATATTAATTATAGAAAAAGATGAGATTATATAGATATATATAGATGAATAGATTGATTCAACCGTAGTAGGTAACAAAATAAGCTAGACTCTGATCAGCTATATAAATAACAAGTTCTTCTAGAGATTGTTTTTTTTTTAATTATTTTTTGGTAAACAGCAATTAGTCCATTTCTGTTTCATAAAAACACGATAAAGTTAATATTGAACTGTTTCATACAGTTCTACCTACCTATCTACCACTATAAATTATTAAATTCATTTATTTTTTCATAAAAATAGAAAAAAAAGACACAGTTGACTAAACTTTCCTTTTAGCTTTAAGTGTATTTTTCGATATAGCAAACATTTACGTCAAAACTACCGCAGGACCTCAACCCCAAATTCTAATTAAATTTAAGTAAGATCACAGCTCATTCTTTCAGTTTCAAGTACTGACATATAAAAATGGCACTAAGTCGGCAGTTCTGATAAATACGCGCCTCCAAAAATACATCACCGAAATTTATTCCGAAATGGTCATGAATTCCGGCGTGAAACTAAATGGAGCGAAGTCATTCGGAGCGTTTTGCTCAGCGGTGCATATCATCGCTCATGAATATCAGCGCCGTTTAGATAGAAGAAGATCGGATGAAACTGCAGGGTGTTTTGAATTCATTTCCGTCCATTTGTAGAGGCGGAAATAGAACGGAATATCGCCGGCAGCTCCGTTCACTTGTAGATGCATTGTGACCATCTGAATGTAGGTCGGGATATAATCATGTCGCACAGTAGCTGCTAGTCCACAAATTCCCGTGTTTATGATCACAAAACGAGATGAAGTATGAGTGGTGTTGCCTATCAACGCGTTGGATTTCAGGGAAAATTGCAGAACTGAACGACGGGCGACACAACCGGGTTATAAAGTAACATGAAGTAAGGCTACAAAGGCACTGTTATGGATTCTAGCCGCATTGGATACTAAGAAATTTGTTCAGTCACTGCAAAAGTTAGTTTGAAAACCGTTGATTTTCCAAGGAAATTTTGATTTCTTGCCAACTTTCAATATATTTATCGTACGATAAATGATATTAATTATGAATTGCGTGTACACTATCATTATCATTAGATCTTTTAACATCTTTTGATTACATATGAAATAATAATGATATTAAATTTTATACTTGAGTAGGAATGTAACGGCTTAGCTTAATTTGCTTGGATTAGAACACTAATAAAAAAATCTGATTAACAAGGAGCTTTCTTTATGATACATGGATAATGTAGGTATTTATTTACTTATTGGATACACCAACAGCGTAACACATATTATAATATAAACAATATTATAATATAAACGATAATAATTCCCAGTATGTATGCCAATTATAGACGGACTTGATTTATCTAGGCGCGTATTAATAGAATTTCATAAGGGAACATAATTCATTATCTATTAAAATATCTACGTGTAAAGGTTAAAACAAAGATTCATACCTCGTTTAATAATCCTTCAACTGGTAGATTTCCTCTTAATTATGAAATTTTTTTTGACTTTAAAGAAGTAACCTGTCCGCTGGCTATCCGTCATTACAGCTAAATTTAAAAATATGAATGTTTTTACATTTAATATAATTTCTTATTACATTCATTCACCCACAGTTTTCTGCAAATTTTTCCGCTTGTCATTTCAATTAAAACTTTATGTATCCTAATACATAAAGTCCAGTTATAATTAGTCGTTCATATATAAACATTTTCCCTACATTATGTTGTTCTATAATATCGACGCTGAAAAGTAATCTTGTTGGATCTTGAAAAAATGCAAATGTGAGTTATATACATCAATGGAATCAGAAAGAATACTGCATCGAATGATCTGCATTTAATTCTTCTTACGTACCTCATTAAATTATTTGTGAATATTTCGAAATTAACAAAGAAAACTGTTGTACATCAACGAAAATCCGCTAGTCTGATATTTTAAATTGATACAATAAAATTGTAGTCTGTACTTTTAAACAGATGCCTCGGCTGAGTTCCATTACTTGCAATGATTTACACCATTCAAACCGCATCAGACTATGTAGTTAGACAAAACAAATTTGCGGACAGTGACAAATTATTTGAACAAATTAGTGATAACCCATACGTTTATCTTTAAAGATACAGCATATTCGTTGTGTATAATTAAAAAGCCACTTGGTAATGGTTAATGAAATCCATTACACTAATCTTACAGTTATTCTATCGATTGCAAATAGAAGGTTTTAGTTTAAAGTTAAATTTCTACAAAAATATTCTTTCTAAATCTTGTAGTTCACAAGTTATGAATTTTTTAAATGGTTTTTTGGCTCTGATGTGAGGTTGCATTTATCGAGATACAACAATATTGCTTTCGGGCGTCTATATGTAAACATACAATAGTTGAATTAACGAACTTCTTTATTTTCATATTTTACACGGAGCATGCTAGGTTTAATGATATGTGAACGTTCACACTGTCTGGCGTTGTGACAGCTCCTCAAAGACAAAATACTAACCTAGGGTTGAACTTTTCCCAAACATTTTCGCCCAATTTTCAGGTTCGGCTCTCGTGTAATGGGTACTGAAGATTTTAGATTTATAAAATCTTTTCATAGAATACATATCTACTATATATTAATACGTGAAGAGAAAACTCTTTAACATATTTAAATCCTACTCCGTTTGTTGTTTTATGTTTGATGTATATTTTCTTGTTTTAAATTCAGTAAGTATTTAATAGCTTTAATAGCATAAATAATAGTAAATTCCACGTTTTGTAAGGAAGGCCACTGAGTAAAGAAACATCAAAAAATATTAATTATCTATTAATGTTATTAATTTTATGATTAGATTAGTTGATATCAGTGACACTAGTGTCTGTCAAGTGTCAACTGTCAACAGTTTCATCCCGCTACTGCAGTTTTGATTTAACCACGGTCTATGTAATTGGGTGGAAATATCGATAAATAATACAAAAAAAATCCTTTGTACCTGTTGCAGTCGAAATGTATAATATTCGCGATAATATAAGTTTTATTTTATATAATATGTGCAAATTAACTGTGTAGCCTTGACACAAATTGGCCAGAATAAAAACAAAAAGCATAAAATTAGAAAAAACGCGATATTGTTTTTTAAATATGGCTTAGACAATACTTAAATTTCCTTTTTCATAGTATTTTTAAGATAAATCTAAAATGAATTGATCTAAACTTCAAAAACGTTAAAACTTAAAAAATATTAGGATTGCTGTCAAATTGCTACCTTTAGAAGACCTCCATTATTTATAATTAGTCATATATTTCTGATGAGATTTGTAATTATGAATTCAGTTATTTCTTTTTTGTTATTTATCATGAATATCAGTAAAATGGACCAAAAACAACTGCTGGCCCCATAATACCGTGATGCCAGTGATGTGATTTCATTGACGTGATGTCGACCAAATGGGGATCGTATGACCCTAATCATATTTCGATTTTACTGGAAACACGTAAAGAACATTTTAAGGGTTAATTCAGAAGTAGCTTGGTGACTAACAAAGAAGGTAAAACCACCTACCACCAAGGGATTACCTCCACTAGTACCGTCGAAATTAAGCTGATTGTTGATGAGTCTACGAACTTGTTTAAAGTTGGACTGGGTGCTATCTTGTCCGTTTTCCTTCTGGTCCGTTGTGCAGCAAGATGCCAAGGAGGTCGTCATGGACTCAAAAATGGATGCATTGTAATGACTTACTACAGCTTCATCTGAATACATAGGATATTCTTGACGATAAAGCGAGGTAGTTGATTTTGCAGGTAAAACAGACGGACCCTTTTCCTGCTATTGTGTATATCCGTTCTATTCAAAAAATTTCTCAATTACAAGGACAAAACGGAACAGGAAAAGAGGAATTAATTGGTTAATTTCGCCGAATAATTCCTTGTTTACGCTTTCAGTTAAGAGTTTGGGTAGGTACCGAAAGTTGGATCATAAATATTTGAAATAAGCAGCTGGTGATATTATTCATGACGTTTGTTAAGTTTGTTTCAGGTCCCACCTTTTATAATTAGTTGATTAAGAATTCTTTTATTGCTGGCGCGATGTTGAAAGAGTTCTACAAACTTTGAATCGTTTACCTTTCTCTTTAACTGGACTTCATAATGAGGATATGAAAAGCGTTTTTAGAGTTTCTAACATCCAATAATAAACAAAACCTTTACGAGAGCACTTGCGTGTTTATCTGTCTATTATGTGCTAATCTGGGTGGAAAATATTGAACTTTGGTACACATTTAGATAAAGCGAAATAAATAAAGTAATTCTGATTTTACTGCCGCATTTTGTGGAGTAAATTGAAATAGACATTATCTCATAAAATTAATTAAATTTTGAGTTTTTTAATTTTTAGGAAAATCCACACGATAATCCGAATGTATGAACACATGAAATGAAAAATACTCTTGGATGTATTTACAGTTCAAAACCTAATTATATGCGACTCTGGTTTCGTTTTCTTAATTAATATACTGGTAATTATAATTAATATCGTTATCAAAACAAATTGCTTAAACCAAAGTCGTTATTAAGGCGTAGCTTTGTGGCATACGGAATAAGTGCAGATGCCAGCAGCAAACATCCGCAGAATAAATAATTAAATAGGTCCATTTCAGTTAATGTCAGGAGAAATCGTGGCGTCATTTTGGCAAGGTTATATCACGATATAAAATAACATTACAACAAGAGAAATAATTTAAGTACGGATGTTGAAATAATTTTTGTACGGATGTTGAAATAATTGTAGTACGGATGTTGAAATAATTGTAGTACGGATGTTGAAATAATTGTAGTACGGATGTTGAAATAATTTTAGTACGGAAGTTGAAATAATTTTAGTAGGGATGTTGAAATAATTTTAGTATGCACATACCTACTACGGACGTGGGTCAGTGTAGATGTCTCGTTTGGCCGAGTGTATAAAAGAGTTCATTCGTTTGTAATACAGCCGTATAATGCCATTTTCGGACAAATGGGCTCATGCAGCATTATTACGCTACATCCTAGTGTATAGCACGGGTATATAACCACGCCTCAGTGGTAAACTTACTTAATGTAAAATAATCGTAAAAGTATGCCAATGTGTTTGTGTGGTTATTGAGAACACCACCCAGATTCATACGAGTAAAAACTAAAACATTGGGCTGTAACAACGTAGTATAATCCAGTACCGGTAGGAATTGTGAAAGGTACGCTCTTAAATATGCTTTACCTCCGGGAAATCTTGCTCGCCCTGAAGCCGCCTCATAAACTCGGTTAGTAGGTAAAGAAGCTTGGGGGGAATATAGTTTTGTTGAATCACATCACTATTTTAGGCATTCGCGGTATGTAACAAATTTAATATGAAATAAAAATAATATATTTATACACGACGCACTTTTAAGCACTGGAACGGCTTTCCCGCTCGCTTACAATGTGGGTAACCTGAAGTTAAGTGTCGTAGCCGTATTGGGGCGGCTTAGAATACTACCCCCAATCCCATACTGGCAGAACAGGGTGTCGTGAGAGGCGACAGAAGCCAGCCTGCTTGGTGGTAGGGCTTCGCGTATGGATTATATTATCAGTAGTATTATTGTTAAGTCATTAATATTATTACTGGTATTATTATCTTTCCGTGAAGTCTGCCTGGCTAGCTACCACTCTCCTGCTTGAGTCAGCCGTCAAACAACTCATCGTGTTCCGACTGGGGGCTTGAGAGCCAGTACATTCTTTCTTACCTTCTTCTCATTGCCTGGCCGATAACGCATCAGTGATACCTTTGGTCTTGTTGATGTCCATGGGCGACGGTGACCAATTACCATCAGGTAGCTCGTCTGCTTGTTTGTCGACTATTAAATAAAAAAAATATATTATGTTCGCTTTATTATCCACTACACAGCCAATACACAATAACTTTCATAATTGTAGTGGAGCGCTAACTAATAATACAAATGTGTTCCATAACAGTACGAATCTGGATAAGCGGCCATTAAAGAAAAAAAAATTAATTGGAGGATACGTTAATTAGTAGTATGTAGTAGCATTAGTAGGTCACCATTAACCACCTTACTAGGTTTATCAACATGACGTCAACATATCATCGCCCACCAAATGGTACGCGACTCTCGTCTTAATTGCAAACGCCTATAGCAATCTCTACCTCTCTGTGGATCTGTCTCACTGTGGATTAAGTTAGTAATCGACCCGAATATCAAAGTTCTTAAGCCGCTTGAAAGTCTAAGACGCCCCTTGAGAACTGTTTTTAACGATAATAAGGGAGATCGATTGTTTAACACACTCCAAAGCACGGTAGTTCTCAATATATTTTGCCGCTAGCGATCGCTTATCCAATTCTTGATTGATCACTTACGATTGACACAAGTGCTGACTATGAGCGCTTGAATTTTTGTGGCCGTATAAGAAATAATGTAGCGTATCACGTAGCTTTTTTCTATTATTGCAGTGATCTAATTTAAATTTGAAATGAAAAAGAAAAATACATTTTTTATGAATCTAAGATATTCCGATCCAATTAATGGTTGGAGAGACTTCAGTAGTAGCGAAAATCTTTTGGCACTTGACAGGCACTGATGAGAGGTTTTTACTGTTAGATATCATATCACGCACACATCACTAAAGACATCTTCACGCGTTGAACTTGACACTGCTTTCACCCATGTAAATTAATTACTGGGTTCCAGTGTTATAATTTATTGGTGTAATTTGTCTTGATACTGTTATAATAATAACAATATTCTGTAAATACACAGCGTAGTTGAACCTCGAAAACAATGCCTCAGTAGGCACTATTAATTAGTATTATTATAGATTACGTGGTCCTTAATGGAAAATTCTATAGACGATTACTGGAAGAGGTGATTAATTACAGGAAAAGGGCCTCGCTGTAATGATTTTTACTTCAATAATTATCATGAGAATTTCTAATTTCTTAGTACAATGAAAGACTATAGTAAAATTATTTTCTGTAGTTTGTTTGAAGGGTGTCGTTCGACATTTTTTGAATAGTGAAAAATATTTTTTGTGTTCAATCCCGTTCCTTAATCTTATTGATTTGTTATTTCCGATTTCCACGTACTTCAGCGATCTTTTTTTGCATATACGCGCCCTTGCCGTGTCTCTGACATAGAATAATGGAGAACCCCCAGCAAATGGAAAACCCGATTATGATAAATCACAAACTTTTTGAAATTTGCCGCCTATTTTCTTGATTTATATGTGAAGTACACAAAACGATATATGTACGTTGTTATGCCCGATCAATAATCGCTTAGGGAAAATGCGATCACTTTTGGAACGGAGGCAATTTGTTATTGAAAAATCATAAAGGTTTTGAGGGTACTTACCGAAAACGTCGTACAATATGAACTACTAGTAATCCGCACTTGCTTTGCTTCAGTAAACCACCCTATATTTACAAATAGCATTTGCACCCCAAACTGCTGTTATTCATCTTTATCAAGTACTAACAGCCCCTCTTCATTTAGGTTTAATAATTAATCCGGAATAATGTACGTTTCAAACTACAAAATAATTTTTCCAATCAGTATAGTGGTTACAGAGATCATTTTCCGCATACACACAAAATCCCAAAATTCCCACTCTATCTTTATAACATTACCATAACTATATTTAATCCATTTCATGTTTACCTATTTTGATTGTTTTAGTGATTGCTTGTCATGTTATATGAATAGGAAATATATATAAATATATTTATTTATTGCAATAGCTGCAAAAACTAATCAAAACCTTTTTTTATTATCCCCTTAACAGAATGTCCATACTGAGATTCTTATTTCATATTCTGCGGTAAATATTCACGATAATGATACATAATTTATGTTAAGACTAGCTGTGCCCGCGACTTCGTACGCGTGGAATTTAACAAAAAAGTTACTTAGTAGAAATAAAAGTAGTCTAAGTTACTCTTTATTATGTCAGCTATCTGTCAGTGAAAGTCCCGTCAAAATCGGTCCAGCCGTTTCAGAGATTAGCCGGAATAAACAGACAGACAGAGAAAAATTCTGAAAAATGTTATTTTGGTATTTGTACCGTATATACATTCATATGCATGTAGAAAAAAGCGGTTATTTTAATATTACGAACAGACACTTTACACTTTACAGACAGAAATTGTATTTATTAGTATAGACATAGAGGATGCCAAATGCCAAACACCGACATCATTTGATCCGTCCACGTGATTCGTCATTCTGAGCAAGTAGTAGTTGTTTTGTTAAAGAAAGATTTATTTTTCCATTAAAAATAACACGTTTTATATTTGCACGATATAATCTTATGCCATTTTTCATTACGCATTTTTCGTTAAATAGAGCAGCGCAAACAAACCTCGGTCGGTGTTAATTCATATTCATTTACGGGCGTAGCTCGTGCTTTCTTTGACAGAGCCACTGGTCCATGATTATCATTGACAGCAATACTAGTAACAAACAAGCATAGCATCGACATAATTATGGATAATCAAGATGCCTACCAATTATTTACACACGACAATGCACTTTTCTCCACTTATCTCTCTCACACACACACAAACATATATATATATATATATATATATATATATATATATATATATATATATATATATATATATATATATATAATTAGATTTCATTGCGTGGCGTGTCTTTAGTCTATCCACGCTAATAAGGAGGAGTTACCTAATATTACTAACGAAAATAAATGTCTAACAGGAGTGTCTAAAGGAGGTGTTACATTTTATATTATTGTAACACGCAAGTGATTCGATTTATAAGGCTTTTTAGGCTGATTTTATTAGGTTCTAAGTAAATAAGCACATAAAATACGTGAGATCGTTTTGGGTAAATTTATGTTTAATTTATGGATAATTATTTATTAACTACTATTTTTTTGCTTTTAAAACGTTACTTTCAAGGTGGCATGTTCTCTCTTTCATCTATATGCCCTCTACTTATAAATTTATAAACAAACACTGTTGAATGATTTACCATTTGCCATTAAAGCTAGTAACCCTGATTTTAACGAAATTTAATTTCTAATTTGTAAATGTAAATCCGAGAAAATCCCAGGCTAACATAATATGGAATCCGCTACTTACCTCCAAAATCGACTGGTCCTTAATACCACCGATCTTGCTTAATAACACTAATATTCTATACCTTACGACGGTGTACTCGGGGATGTATATGGTGCAATGATTTTCTTGGGCACCGCACCTTACTATAGTAAGTAAAATACTATTCGTTTCAGTGGCTTCATCAGGATATTAAAGAATGCCCTACCTATTCCATGTAAAATTCTGTTTACTTTTTATTTTTTTACGTTAATAGCCGACAAATGATCAGATGAGCCACCTGATGGTAAGTGGTCACCGTCGCCCGTGAACATCAGCAAGACCAAAGGTATCACTAATGGGTTCGTCGGCCAGGAAATGAGAAGAAGATTAGAAAGAAGGTACTGGCTCTCAAGAACCCAGCCGGATTACGACGAGTCGTTTGTTCGTGTGCTATCTTAACGTCACTGAGGAGCAGTTAAATCAACTTGAATGAATCAAAATTTCATGTACACGGTTTATATACGGCTTCGAAAATATGACCATGTTTCGGGGTATTGCAATAAATTCAAGTGCCCCCCCCCATTTCACTTTCGCCGCAATGCTCACATTCTCTCTCTTCTTTACAGAGTATTATTTAACAGAAAGTATCCCTCCTTCTTAAAACAGAATTCTATTTTTCTCCCCGCCACCCATAATTGATCCCTTTGTTCTACCACAAACACCGCAAACTTTGTCTTCGTTACACTTAACCACACCACTTCCATCTTTGGGAAATTCCAACGCCCTTCTACAAACTATCTGTCAAGTCGGTTTCCCATATTGATTCAAATCCTAATTCAAGGGGTGTTACTTGGTGCGCTCTTGTTTATTTTTATCTTTTGCTTATTTACTCATTGCTATCAACAAGTTTAGGTAACTTATTACTATAATATTTAATTACTACGTACTACTCAATTAGTTTAGTTCAATCCCTTATAAGTACCTACACCCTGCAACTTTCTATAATATTAATTCCTCATCCTTAGGTTGTCTGGGAGAAACCGCTCCGTAGCGATAAGCTCGTCTATTGTATAACTTGCTGTACAAAATTTCCATAATGATATTTTATTGTTGGTGTACAATAAAGAATATTTTTATTCTTTAAAAAAATAGAAAACTTCAATAGGGTATAAGAGACTTCTCTTGCATCTTGTTGAACTAGAGCCAAGGCAATTAAATAAATTTCAAGAAATGAAAAAACAGAATTGTTAATTGTTACGGTTCAAGATTCATGGGTTCGGTAAAACGCCAAAATAGTTCGTCAAATGTAGTAGCATGTGACTCCTTCAAAAGAGCCAGGGTGATAGTGGATTGTAAGTACCGGTTATGGGATATTTCCATAAATTTAAACCTCTCTTTGAGACCCAAAAGTATTGTAGGACTAAATAGTACATAGTATAAGCGGCGAATATGGGTTGGGCGTCAGTTAATCTTAAAATAAAATTAAAAGACACGGTCATATTTGCTAAGTCTATCTGGACTTAGTTCATATATATAAACCGTATACAAATTTTGAAGTCGCTCAAGCTTGCTCCGTTGCTCCTCAGTAAGATCTAGATAGCATTTATTTATAATATTTACAACAGGTTTAATGCTAACACGGTATTTTATTTGAATCATGTTAATCAACAAAATAGTTAACAAATTTGAATGATTACATTTTAAATTCGGTAAAATTTTCAATTTGTCACAATAAAGGTTATCTATTGCAAAATATCAAATAGTGCTGATGTTTCCAACGACGTAAGATTTAAAAAATGTTACGATGTTATAAATGTTATACCCCTATAACCTAGTATGTATAGAGCCTTAAAAAAAGATTTACTCGCAATACAATCAGTGTAAGTACTTCACTTGTATGGTTCCAGAACAAAGAGAAACGTCTGCTTGGCAAAAATAGATAGGATTCGTAAATGTAAGGTATATTTCTAATACCTGTCGCTTTACCATTAAAGAAGTGCACTTACTTATTCGTATTTTAATCAGTTTAAAATATTGACAAGATCAGAATGCTTGGAAACCTCTTTGAGAACTGTCATTAATAAATGGACAGTTTCTACAATAAATCCTTTTGGTTTTATTTATAGTATTCGTTTTATATCAAAGTATTTTTGTAGCTACAATCACTGCGTAAATGTTTATTTGTAATAATAATCTTATAGATTAATTTGCCTATTTACGCACATATTCTAACTTAAATATAATATTGGTGATCCAATGAAAATTAATAAAAATAATCCCACGATCTTAAGAAAAATAAAGGCTGAAATAAATATACATATATCACGCAATAATGAAAAACTTTAATTACTTACGCTACGAACGAAAAACTTAGGTTTCAAACTAGACCTTCCCTTTAAACAAGTATATTAATATAATTAAGTGCATACACCAAACATTATTATATTATATATTAGTTCCCATAATTTATTGCTGGATTTATGGCAGTTTTATTTCTAATGCTTTTGGTATTGTTTAATAATTTAATGGATAAATTTATTACCTTACAAACTAATCAATATAAAAGATTTTAGGAATATAATAATTAAGGAAAATAAAAGTCTACGACTTACGGAATCATGATTTTATTTATATAGAAGTAAGAAATTGAAAAATGTAGGTTCAGAGTTTAGGTATTCTCATCATTTCATCGTTTAGGTATTCTCGTGCAAGTCATTTTTTATTTCAATTGTTGTTTCGAAAAGGTGCTTTAACATTGAGGAGAAGAAATGATGAAAGCAACTCCTCAGCACATTTTTTAAAACAAACATGGCAATTACAATGTAAGTTTTAACCTGCGCGGAATTGATTTTGACGATATTATTTTCAGGCATACATGTTATTAATATATCCATCGGTACCATAATATAATTTACCTAAGCTATGCTTTAACGCATAGGCTAAAAGTTCCAGAAGGTAATTCACGTATCAGCTTTGTAACTTTATTATACAAATGAATTCCAATAGTTTGGAGGTAATATGAAGACCAAACCATATGTCTATTTCTTGTTTCACGATAGTATGTATAACTTTTCTGCTTCTATATACATTTTTTTGAATACATACCTACCAAATTATTATATAAATTTATTGACAGGCTACGGTGAGTACATCTATTTGTTTTAATTTTTCTCTTAAAGTTTCACGTGAATATTTTTTTAATATACTATATTTTCAAATGAAAATTCAAAATTAATCTCTTATCCTTAACGGATTGACAACCCCGTACAGAAAAAAAAGTCATGGTGCACATGATACAAGTTAGATTTTTATTTGTTTATGATACGTTAATACTAATCGTACTAATACGTTTATACCAATCAAATAAATTTCTAGGAATTTAAACATTATTTTTATTAATTTTAACGTCTATCGAACTTTATGATTAATGCCAGAGTAGGTACAAAATACCTTTAAGCCTTAAGATCACCTCTCCACCTACTGTAAAAACACGATAATATATAATGATAAGACTTTCATTGTTTTCTTCAAATCACCCACTTCATATTCGGACGGGAATATTTTTCAGTGCTATGCGGTACGTTTAATGTACGAGGAGGCCAAGTGTGATGTCCGTTCAGGTGGATTATCGACGACAAAACTATAAATATTAGAATCACGCTGTTTGTTAAATCTTTCGTTGGATTTGTGCAATCATAGTTTATGTAAGTATTTGCATTGTGAATGACATAAATATATAATGACATATTGTTTTTCACTGAATTTCTAAAGTCTTCACTGTTATGTTATTTATATTTTAAAATATGCTAAAATATTTTTTTTGGCCATTTAACACTTTTAATATGCTAAAAGTTTCTCTAAGACTTAATTATTCACTTAAATCTTTCCGAAATAACACCTTTTCTTGTTCTTCCTTTTCCTTGAACATTGATTAAATTCTAAGCTATGATTTATTACGAGACCCTCCCCGGAATAATTATAAATTCCTTTTTTAAATCCAACCCAAATATATAAGACAGCAAGTTAATAAAAACGCATTAATAAAACAATGACATACATGCTAGAATTGAAGAAAATAAGACGTTAAACTCTTTACGCAGCTACTGACTCAGACATTGCGGATCGTTTAAAGCGAAATGTAAATTTACCGAGCCTTAAACATGCTGCACAAGAAAAGGCTATATTCGTTTGCAAGCTGGTAAACAGTATCAGAATAAAAAAGTTAAAGTTTTAAAAGTAAGCTACTCCGTTTTACGAGTAATAGTAACTTTTCTCATGAAATTTTATGATTTGGTTTTAAAAGTGCTGAATATTAAATATAGTTAAATATTTTCAATGTTCTATAATTTGCATTGCATGTTCGTATTTAATAAAATTAAAATTTAACGTTTGAAAAAGAATACGCTTTAGTAGCAACATAATCTTTATTTTCAAAGTGTTTAATAAATTAATAAGTATTAAGAGTTTAATAAATTAGTGGTCATACATGGAATTGGAATTTGAAATTATTACTCGGAGATTTTTTCATATAATCTGCTAATAAAGGAGCAACCGGGCCACATGCCACGTATTTTATTACCGTAACCATAGATGTCTGTAACAAAAAAGACATCACCAACACATTCCCGGGCATGAAGAAAGAGCAGAACTTACTTTACAGCTGATTCTTCAACTGTGCTACCGAAACATTTTACTTACTAATTTCATGATTGATTCTAGAAGGCGGTTAGTTAAATAAACAAAAAGTAAGTAAAAAAAAAGTAAAGTAAGTCATGAGTTCCGTTGGGATTCAGTTAGTGGGTCTACATAAGTCTATCAATCTCCAACAGAATGGAACTATCGACATTGTCACGTTCGTTTTCAAGCAAGGTGCACCACGAGCAAATGAATTTGGCTAGGGCTCAAAAATGGAAACTCCTTATGAAGATTTGGGGTATACCTTAAAATTTAATATGATAATCGAATGCAAAAATTTAGTTTAGGTTTAAAAGTGAGAAAATTTTATATATATGAATATATATATTTATATTTTCAAACAAATATCAAGCGTGTAACATGCCTTAGCAAACGCTAGTTTAGCGACTTACAAGTTCGTAACATTCCTTTTCAAATACAGAAGCGCTCATGACTACTCATCCAACTTTTCAATTGTTCCTGATGTTTCTCAACCCGATAAATCATTTACAGATGACACGAAGGGAGGACTGTCAACGCATCTGAAGAGAAATAATTTATCTAAATAGATTTAAACTAATCCTCCACCCAGACTAATGTTTCTACAAATTGAAAATAGTTAATTAGTTTAATCAGATTGGGTATGCGTTTTATTCTATATTCACATTGAAATTGATACCTGCTATTCGAATTTTGGTTTATGTCATGGACCTATTACGGATATAGAGAATTAGAATAATTATTTAATGAGCAAATGACTAATTTGAATTCTATATGCAAAATTCAAACTAATTGAATAAAATTCATTCAAATTGTGGCAACCTATTACAGTTTATATTACCGATAAAAAATGAAGATAACTTAATAGGTAACGAAATGTATTATATCGAGTTAAATGTACTAAAAATTAAATTTTGTACTATTTTCTTATTTTAATATATAATTTCTTTTATTTAGGTACTGGAATTTTGAAATTAAAAATGTCCTGCTAAGTATATTTTATATATCACACCAAATGAGCACTACATTTTTTCCATGATATACTTACAGATGTTGAATTTAAAAGTTATTAAAAATACTACGCAAATTTACAGTCACTCATCTCTGAAATCATATAACTACATTTGTGAATTAATTAACTAATTTTATAATTACCTACATTTCTACAGGAAAGGGAAAATATATTTGGATAAAATTACAGTACCAAACATTGTTTCTTGTGCGTTCGACTTGATATTCACATGTTTTCATTTATAGTGTAGATTGATTATAAATGTTATGATGAGTAGCTGAGTCACAATGAACAAAATTGAAATGCAACCGAGATTCAAATTTATCATTTTCTGATTACTTACGTTTTTACTGTTCAATGTTCCGTAGCTGAATTATGACAATAATCATAGGATATTTCTGTCTGTCTTTCTGGGTGCTGCAGTATTTTTACTCAGAATAAATTCGTACGATCTAAGTGTCTGAAAAATACAAACTCGTTTTTGCCGTCTCAATAACCAATCTCATTATTTATTACGACTACAAAATTCTTCATGTTGGTGCTACGTGGATAAAAACTTTTTTATGTGTTTTATCCGTTTTTACGATTGATACACATTTTTATGCCAGAGAAACAGTCCTAACTACAAGTACCCCATTAGGGTTGGTCACTAACCTCTTAACTAATTCGCTTTGGAACAGCACGATGCAGTACGCCCAATAATTTATCAATTTCAAGGACAGTTTCTGAACTTGAACATAATTCCTAATAGAATCAAGCCACGCTTCGCATTAGACTATGCAACGATGAAACTATCCTCAGAGTTTCTTATATACCTATGCTCATCAGTGATCTACTTAATACATTAAAGCCAAAAAAATTCTAGTAAGAAAAGCATACGCTTATACTGAATTTTAGGAGGATCTAGCTAGACAGGTCATATATTATTAAACTTTCCGTAGTCACGTATTTTTCGAGTAGCTTGAGTCTATTTTAGCCGCTTTCTGTTATGAATAAGTAAAAGCAAAAATGCCCGTAGCAATTGAACGTGAGTATATACTGTTTCTTTTAAAATTTCGATAGGCTGTCCTACATTTTATTTAATGAGTATAAACTTATAATCTGTATTTATAAATAAATGAATATGGGTTATTTGGTCAAATAATTGGGAATGCCTAGAGCATAGTCAATCATGCTACGCCAGTCAGATTGGAATAAGAATAAGGGGCAAATTAGCATTTTATAAAGAGGCTTCCAACATTACTTGACGATTATCATCTAACGATACCTCCCAGAACCTATGGTTCAACGTGCTCAACATAGCAACAGCACCCGTTCAACTAGTGATGTAGCTGCAGTCCCTTAATTTGTTCTATTATTATTTTATTTATTGACACGAGCTGTCTAAAGACATGTCAGAATCTTATGTAAACAATAGATATCAACATATTTGAATGGTAGTATGTTTCACTTATGTTTGCCAGTAAATTAATAATAATAACGTTTTCATTTTCAAGTAAACACCCATGTACACATAATTGTACTTGTAATGGTGAGTTAAATTATTTTTGTTAAATAATTAAATTAAATTATAAAATAGTATACAGTAAAACTAATAATAGCAGTTAAATTTAAGAAATGATACACACCTAAAACGAAGTAAACTGTTTCACAAAAGTTTATATATATATATATATATATATATACACACACATATAACCCTCTTAGCTGTCTGTTCGGTGCACGGGACACCCAGGGCCTCAATATCGGACTGTTAAGGTGTTCCGAAAAGGTACGTAGGATACTATTATCAGAACGCCGAAACCCTGGATCGCATGATCGCATAAAAATCTGGTATTCTAGCATCCGCAAACATGTTGGACGTACTGTAGATTCTCGGGAACTTCATTAGAATACGATATATATCATAATGTTGTACTCTAATGCCACTAAGTGCTTTTTTAGTACAATTCACCCACAGTTGACATGTATAGAAGCATTGGCAATATGCTCTGGTTAGAGCCTGTTTGACAGTATCACCGCAACTGTTGAAACTGCGCGCCAACATATTGCCGCAGACCAGGGCCCTGCGGTCGCGCTCTGCGTCCTCGCCGTCACGAAGTTTCTCCATCAGTACGTGTTCCAAATACTTAAATTTATCTACACGCTCCACCGAAGCCCCATCTAGCAAAGCAGTCCGAACTGTATCCGGACCCTTTCCCATTTTTAACACCATAAGCTGCGTTTTCTTTACGTTATATCAGAGCCTTGTTATATAGTAGTCCCGCTACTAGCATAATGTTCGTAAACATCAAGCAGCCTCTTTAAACCCTTGATTAAAACAGATACTTCAATTTTATTTATAGGTATTCATATTATTGGATAATATTATTTATTCGTTGACCTTCATTCATACCACACCTCTGAATAAATCTGACCTCTCATGTTGCTCCGTTGCTGTTTCTACATGTTGGTGGAATGTATTTTACTATTTTTTTTATGTTCTTCTATCTAAAAGGGTCTGGTTTACAACGTAAGTCTCGAAATATATACCTGTACATATTTAGGTGCTATATCGGGTAGGTATGAATATTACGTAATTTTTAATATTAACTTTATATTATCGCAGTAATTAACGGTTACCATATTATTGACATCGCTGATTCTCAATCACAAATTGTTTGTATAGAGGCAATTATAAAATAAAAGAGTCACCAATTAAAATTTTCATGTTGGATTGATTTAAAATATACATAGGTTAACATTAACTGTCCATACTTTACGTGCCGGTTTATGAAATAAATTTCAAAGAAATAAATGATTGATATTTCTCAACTGGGTGTAAGATAATCAAGCAGTGGTAGGTGATTTGTACGCCGGTCTCTCTCAAGGGAGACGCGAGTTTGTATGCTGGACGCACTCCTAATTTTCAAATTATATGCGTACCAACTTTTATCGATAATTTCGTCCGTGGAGGCTTAGAGTGTTATTTTTATGTATCTCTTAAGGATAGCCAGCGTAAGCCATGCAGATGCTGAAAAATTTCCGGTTTATGACGCATTTATTATAAAGCATTGAGATTTCCAAATATTGTAAAAAATAGAAAAAAGATAGTATATGTCCTTCTTCAGACTTCAATCTGTCTCTATATTAAATTTAAACACAATCAGCCTAGAAATTTCACTGTAAAAGCTATACGAAAGTAAATATTCAGCGTAGGAAAGCGTCGTGAGGACACCTGCTTTTTAGACTTGTTGTGAAGTCGGGCAATTCGTACTTAGCCAGCGTACTGGATAATAGTTTAACCCCTCTCAGTGCGAATAGAGACCTGAGCCCAGTATTGGGACAGTTATGGCTTGCAATAATAAATTAGGTATAATAGGTAGGTATATATATATATATATATATATATATAAGTATATATAGCTCGGTTATGATATTAAGTCAACATTTGAGTACATGAAGAACAACAGAAAATTGCCAAAAGGAATGTTAGAAGGACATAATTTCTAAAAGAAGCTTCAGAGTCCGATTCAGATTTTCAGTAAATACAAAAAATATTTTGATGCTAGACATTACACATTCCTATCAGGAAACATAAAATGTCTCAATGCAACTACAATTCAATATCGCGTACAGTCGTCAAACACGCAAGATCTGCGAAAGACTAGTGTCAATATCCCTGTAACGTTAGAAATAAAATACATTTGCCCGAACAAAGGCTAAAGACGTTCACAAAGCGACATGGTGTAGCTCCGCCCGATGGATAAGAGTACTATTAAGATAGAGAATCGTTATACTCGCTCGTCTTGCTGGAGTTTATTGCATCTTTGTTTGCACGGAAAGCAATAGCGGGTCCGGACCGCCTCCGTAATTCTACGTTTCGTTTCCGATTGTTATTAGCTAGCAGATACGATATGTAGGGTGAAAGTAGTGGAATGGATTTTGGGAAGCATTCACTTTGTACGCTCCTTTGAGAAGCCAATTTGCAACTTTTGTGTTTTGGAAGTAGAGATTTGGGAGTAAATATTTGCTTGTGTGTATATGTGTATAAGTAAATAGCGCTGTAGCCAAATGAACAAAAACAGGACCTTATAAGTTCTGTTTGTCTATTCTTCCATATGTCAAAGTTACATCACGAGTATACAGAATTACTGAATACATAAAGAAAACTTTATTAAATCGATAAAATTATTCCATTTTCCTAACTTGAAATTTAAAATTTCACTTCACCTTAACGTCAGATTAAATAACTGCAGATTTTTATGTATATGCCGTTAATTATAATCAAACAAAAGGAGAAATTAAATATGAAAAGGAAGACATCCTTAATGGTTACAGAATATCGTCTGTTAGGTAGTTCAAAGATACAGGTGACAGGGGCACGTTGGAAGAATTGCTTGTGCTTATTCGTTCGTTAAAGAGCGGCTCGTGTGAAAAAATGTCGTTCGTATCGTATTTCTCCTGAACGGTGATCTTGTTTGAACTTATGACAATTCGTTTGCTAGATTACACAAATAAAATACTAGTCGAACTTGTCATTACTAACTACAATGCCTTTTATATTTCTGAATAGTATCGTGAGATTTTTTTATAGCCTTTCGTCATACTCCTGTATACAAATAAATGCCGACATATCCTTATTTAAAACAAAAAAGGTAACTTAGAACTATTAATGAAGAAAACGTCTTTCATGTACTAATTAATATTAACGAGATAATTATTATTGAGACCTTAAGTCTAACGAATATTAATGGTGAAACTTATGTCTAAGATTTTCTGTTAAATCAGTGGGGTAGATCCCTCGAAATAATTTCTGTAATCCCTTTGGAGGTTACGAGAATCTTCGGCACTTATGCTAGATACTAAATCCTTGCCCAAAAATACATTGGAGCAATGTGGCCCAAGCGGTGAAATACACGGCCACAATAGTAAATGTAAGTAATAATTAACAACGAAATAAAAAATGGTTTCCATGTATTAATTTATTTAATGTTCGCGTCGTGCCTGCAGAATGCAATCGGACTTAATTTTCCATCTCAGTAACTACGTGTATTTGAACAAAATTTATGTGATTGTCCAGTGAATATTTTGGTTCGATTGTTATTTATTTATTCTATACAAAACTACAGTATTTCATTGGTTGAAAATCAATGAGTTCATGTTACTATTTGACGAATACGTTTTAATAGTCTGAAATTAATGGACTGGTTCCACTGAATGAATAGTCGTTAGTAATCAACATTTCGACCTTAGGGTAATAGTACTTTGATGTTATCTGTTGCTGTTGGACCTTGTAAGGAAGGTTAAAAGCCCATAATCTAACTTCGATTCCCTTAAGAAGTAAGTCCGTGACAAAAAACGCTTGCATGAGTCTGGGTTGTTCGTGATATCTCAATTATGTGTTTATCTCACCCACGACACAGTAAACCTTTGTGCAGGAATATATTATGTGTATGTAAGCGTTGAAATTTTTATTACTAGTAACCTGCCTGAGTTTCGCTTCGGGAAACATGATCTTTACGTTCACAAATAGTGACAGCAACCGGAACAATTTGTACTTATTTTTATGATACTGTTCTTAAATTTTTCATGTTTATCTCGTACATTTAAACCTTTATACTGAATTGCTATATCTATTATATCTGTATGTAAGAGCAGTAGCAGCTGTTTTTGAGATGAATACGTTTAGAGGGTTAGTTATGCTATAACTGGCTATGTTGATCTAATACCCACCTTCTAAATTTTATCAGCAAACTGATGTCATTGGTTAAATTGAAAAGAATGAATGAAATGAAACAAACAAGACATAACAAGTTTACGTTACAAGTGGTTATTTAGGACTCGTAACTTCAATAGGAAGTTGTTGACGTCTGTAAACATTGAAGAACTCACAGAGATAGAGCAAACAAGTCTATATTATTATTCAGTCATTATTATTATTACTTGTATTATTATCTTTCCGTGAAGCCTGCCTGGCTAGCTACCACCCTTCTGCTTGAGTCAGCCGCCAAACGACTCGTCGTGTTCCGGCTGGGGGCTTGTCAGCTTCTTCTTTCTTACCTTCTTCTCATTTCCTGGCGGACAACGCATCAGTGATACCTTTAGTCTTGTTAATGTCCGTGGGCGACAGTGACCACTTACCATCGTCGACTCGTTTAACGGCTATGAACATAAAAAAAAATTGGTGAAACAGATTTTCTTGTGTATGTACGGTATCAATAATTGACAGAGATCCTTTTTCAATTACATCCCATGTATGTTGAATAGGATTTAAGCCTGGCGACTGATCAGATCATGGTTTGATGTTAATTTTAGCTTCAGCAACACTAATTGTAACGACTCTAATATGTAGTGGGTAGCAAAGCATTATTCAAAAGGTGAAAAAAAAACCCAGTTAGGTTAGGTCCCTAAAAGAATGAGGATATCTGATACAATCGTTTCAGCGTATATTTTCAATTTGATGTTATCTCCAGATCAGTTCGATTCTTTCAGCTGTCCTAATACCCTCCATATCATGACTATTCATAGTATCTATACTTACTCATGCTAAAGCGAGATTCATCAGTAAAACACATAAACGACACTAACAAATTATACTCATTTGGCGTAAATAATGTAAGGTTTATAAATTTAGTAATTATGACGCGGGTCTGTCTTTTTGAACTTCAGTGAGACTTTGTGTCATTCAACATGAAATTCTCCTCCTATCCTCCTCAGACAAAGATGTTTGTATAAAATCTCCTGATGTAATATGTTCTGAATTTTACTTGAGAAGATTTTATTTTCTTGTATATTATTTTGTGCGTAGTTTAATAATGTGAATATCAAACAGACCTATTTTATTGGATAGCGATTTCGAATTCCCCACTTCTGATGCTCCACATATATTTTTGTCCGTAATGCAGCAGGCTGAAATTGCTAGCATCCTTATCAGTAAAATAAATTTTGTTTTATACGAAGAGAAGTTTTAAAACTGGTCAATGTACACCACCTCAAAAATTTAATCGGATTTCGGAAAGATACAGTATAATGGTACATTAGTCTAAATATCCATTATTTTCATCGATATTTCAAAATGGCTTTGTCCATATAATTATATTATTTACTTAAAAGATTAACAGTGATTGCTAATTATAACGATGAGCGCTCTCAAGAACTGTTCGAATTGATGCCCATGTCACCCTACCACCATCGCACTAATCGTCAAATAATGAAGTTCCATCCAAATCGACTGAATCCGAGGTATACTTCTACGGTCAGTTTTTCACGATCACTTTTCTGTGTACATGCAAAATGTTGAACGACCTTCCTTCTGAGGTTTCTCTGAGCGTTATAATATGAAGTTGTTACAAAAAGCTATAAAAAGGGCCCTCATCTAGAGTCATCACTGCAATGGTGACTCCTCCGACGTTTCAAATTACCTTAGACGTCATGACCACTAACAATCAGGTGACCTGTTGGCCTGGCTGCTGTTCGTCTGCCCTTCGAGTTATAAATCTACTAAATACACACTAACTAACGAACTTAAAATATCACATGTCAGCCCTTAAATACAATAACATGTAACATATAATCTGATGTGTTATCTCTAACCACATATAATCATGACATTTCAGGATTAATAAGACATATCAACAATAAAAGCCTTACTGTGACCTAGGTGAGCAATTAGAATTACTATTCAAGGGGTCACATCCTCAAAATTAATGCAATCTCAGTATAACTCGTCATTAAAAATTAATCTTGTGTTACATGGTACTGAACCTCTCATTATATTGTAAGAATATCTAACAATTTTTAACAACGCATCATAAGAAGACCATTACCTTAATAAATAGGTTGTTAATAAGTATAAGTAGTTAATAAGTAGGTTTTTGCTTGGTGGTAGGGCTTCGCAAAAAGATTATATTATCAGTATTATTATTAAGTCATTAATATTATTACTGGTATTATTATCTTTCCGTAAAGCCTGTCTGGCTAGCTACCACCCTCCTGCTTGAGTCAGCCGCCAAACGTCTCGTCGTGTTCCGGCTGGGGGCTTGAGAGCCTGTTCTTTCTTTTTTACCTTCTTCTAATTTCCTGGCTGACAACGCATCAGTGATACCATTGGTTTTACTGATGTCCATGGGCGACGGTTACCACTTACCATCAGGTGGCTCGTCTGCTCTTTTGTCGGCTATTAACATAAAAAAAAGGTCCTCATGAAAAGAGTTTTAATTTGTAATGAAACACTTGAAGAATATTATTTTTTATTTTCCAAATATACCTCTCAAATTTACTCTTTAAAAATCGGAGGTACAGTACTTGAAGATACTATTATCTTATTTTCATAAAATTAAATATGTAAGTAAGATCAAAAACATTTTCTGATGTAACATGAACACAAAAGCACAAAACGGCATTAAGACAGGTAATTGTGCCGATTCGGCGTATTCCTCTCGAATAGGATCACATGATCATTAAGATTTGAGCCGTCCTCGACAGCTTACTCTGCGACTCTTTTGTGATCTCTGTAATTAATAGGCTTAATATTTCATACACTCCTAAGGATTTCTACTAATTTTCGTGGATGATACGCAGGTATTTTCGGAGGTTACCCGCAGTAAGTACCTGTCTTACTGTTTATGTCTAGACGACGTCCGATTGGTTTTCATAAATATTTTTCGAACATGAAGTTGGATTTTTTTATTTCAACGCCATTTTTTTATGAACAGCTAAAATTACTGCAGTAATTTTTTATCTACATAGTTATTTATACTAATAAAATACTAGTTTCATAGTTTTTAAAGGAATTTTCAAACTATTTTAAAATTATCTTCGAAATAATCTACAATGTCTATTAATATTTTTCAATTTTTTGTGTCCTCAAAATAATTGTTAATTCATAAGAGCACTTCAAACTGATAAGCCAACTAACGTAATATACTGTAAGAATATTTAGCAAAGATATATTCTAATAGTTCTACAGTGCTGTAGTAGTAGATGTAGTGGCTATGTGATGTACGGAACAATAGGTGCGGAGATGGTGACAAAAGGAACTTGACTCTTAGATTCCAAAATGTTGGATCAGCATCTTATATTTCAATAATTTGAAGTTGTTTGTTTATGATAGAAATATGCATCTTATTTAAAGTAAGGTACTTCGTATTCCTTTTCTGAAAAAGTACTTTTGGTACATCGTAATTCAATAAAAAGCTGGTTATGACATTCGTTCAATAACAATTGATCATAGTGTGATATTTGTACTGCGTTGACTGTGGCAGGCAGACGGGGCGGTAAGACTAAAATACTTTGCATAGATAATGATTGTCCCCTTAGATTGTACCTTACATTAGCTTGAGGTGAAGTAATTGGCCTGAACTTTACGGGTTTCGTTTTATAGCACCTTATAAAAAGCACAAATTGCTATGTTTTAATTAGTTACAAAGTTAGAAGGCCAATAATCTTTGAGGTCGTGGTGAGCGAAAGGCATTGATCCCAGCAACGAAATTAATTTATTTTATTTCATGTTATTTTATTAGTACCTGGTTCATTACAACATTGCGTAAAATTAATTGAAAAAACTCACTCGTAAGCAATCATTGAATTAAGGTATATTATACGACACAATAGTTTCGATAATTAGTATACGAAATACGAATGTTTAACGAAAAAATTGTCACTGTTGATAAATTGACAAATAAAACAAGAAAAAATTGTGTTTTAGTATTTTCAGTACTTCTAGTATTTTCATTGTATTTCATCCAAGTCATTGACTTAAGAGGTTTCGGTTGATTTAAGATGAAGAGTAGTTACAGTTTACAAGGCAGGTAAATATTCTTATTGCCGCAGATAAGTAAGTACCGTCAATGTTAAAATGTATTGTATGAAACTCGGCAATCTCCAACAGTCTATTCTCTATTTTCACTCCAACGTGCACCCTGCATGTATGATGTCAAAAAACAATTTTTTTCAATAACACGTACTATCATTTTGATTTTATTAATTATAATTTTAAATCAAACAGTTCACAAAATTTTAAATAGCTAATTACTCATTTCTGCTGACAGTTTATGAACGAATATCTCGGCGTGAGTAACGTGACTCGCTTAATCACGTAAGGATAAACTCTGATTAGCTACCCACTTTTAATGGCTTTATTTAAAATCCATATAATCTTCTTTTAATTCAACTGTATTATTAGGATGAAATTAAATCAGATTGTGCATTATTATTTAACGACGTATTTATAATTTTAGGTTGGCATTAATTGTTACGCTTATAAATTCAGACTTTTATACACTTTTCTTTCACTATCTTAAGTAGAATTGACTTCTGCCTCTTGTGATATAGATTAGATTAACATCCGATTGGATCTCAGAATTATTAAAAGTTAACTTGATTTGTAAGATAATTTTCAATCGTTTCCATAGAAACAAAGTTGAGCGACTATCGGATTTTTTATATTCAAGCAATCAAAAGTGCTATACTACTTCATATTTCGAAATGATATTAGAAGTAAAAAATATTTGTAAAGATTCTCCGTTTAATACTTTTTAGCATTATTATGTTTATGACGCAAATATGACGACAATCAGTATTATAATTTAAATAACTGTTCTAGAAACTCAAATACAAAGAATATTCTAAAAATTACTACTACCGATAAAGTATTACAATAGAATAGAATAGAAATAACGGGTATAAAAAATCAATTATGACGTTATATTTTGACTTTACATTCGCACAAAAAAACTTAGCTTACGTTGTGTCAGAATTTTATGTATCTTGATAAATTATTGGATGTTCTTTTCATTTCATTCTTGGATACATGGATTGATTTCATCAATTTCAACAAAAATTACCCCAAATTTATAAAGATACCCTACTATTTCTACGAATAAAATTGTAAGACAATTAGCTACCTCATTACCGAACCTAAGCTGATCGTCTTTCCTATCCTACGCTATTTCTTATACAAGGTTTATTTCGGAATATTGGGATATTAAGTGGGCTTATCTGAAATACGACACCGGCAAAGCCCTCCTATCAAATTTGGTGTCCACTAGACACGCAACAAGGGTACGAAGTGACGGAACTCTGTGATAAGATAGCAGGAGTATTAAAATAGAATGGTTTTCGCCGAGGACTATTGGTTCGTTACTTATCGTTTATGTTAGCCTGGTAAATTATTTCTTGTTATTGGTGATAATGACTAATTCCGTAATGTTGATCATTGTGATAATACACCAATGGATATTCGGTTGTGTAGTAGGTTATGAATAAATACAATAGAAAACGTGTTCTTTTTGTTATACTAAATCAACAAAAATATTCAGTAGGTGCGTTAAAACATACTTTTCTAAAATATTGTGTCACATATGCCACGTTTACGCAAATATATTTATACAAGTATGAAAAAAAAATACAACAAACTTTGACAACACACAAACAAAGCTGTCGTCTGGCAAAAAGGTGCTTACGCCTCTTGTGTTCCCCTCTCGGTAATCTCTTGACAGAGCTTGAACCCACTTCTAGTAAACCTACACATGTTTTACGTGAAATATTAACATTCTAAATAGTAAACAAACGAATATAGAGCTATAATTTAATGACCGATTAAAATTTGTTGAAATAATTTATAAATGAATTGATTAAATTTTGTTTCCTATTTCGTGGGAATAATTTAATTTTTCAGGATAAAAAGAATCTTAGATTTATGACCCATTAAATAAGTTAAAAATATGCTAAGCGACATTTTAATCTATTCAGTAGTTAAAGACGTGATCAGAAAGATAGACTGAAAATCCCAAAAAAGTATGGTTTGGCCTATTTATCGGTAACTAAGTCTACATACATTAATATTTCCCAAAGAATATTATTAATACACAGATTAAGTACCGTTACCGTTTTATTATTACTATGGATTGACACATTTACTGTCTATTTTTAAATACGCATAAAAATACACACCACATGTTAAAACAATGCTTATAAGATAGACAAGAAGAGATAAAGGTCTGCTTTTATCTGCCTTGCAAATCTTCAAGCAACGTGACATAAAAATAATTATTATAACTCATTTAAACACACATGACGAATGAATTTCGTAAAACAAGACTAAACGACACGTACTTTCTTCTTCAACACGACCAAATCCCTTTTGTGAACAAAGTTCTACTGTACGAAATCATTGAGGATAATAGGTACGGATGACATTCGGTTGTTGTATCGGTGAACAAAGCAGGTACAAAGAAATGTTGCTGATTTTCTATATAGTAATCGAACGGTGAATTTTTGATTCTTATTACCATTACAAGTGATCGGAATAAATTATGGTACATGCTTGCGTTGCAGGCATTGGCAAGAGCTTTAAACAAAATGGATCAAACCCATTTTTGTTTGTTTACTTTTGTTATTGCACACATTTAAAAACTGGAATAAGGAACTTTACCTCAATCAATGTATAAGAAACTTCATTTTGCTTCAGATAATGAGTTTGAAAATTACTTATGACAAAGAAGAAAGAAGAAGAAAAGGTACTCCGTGAATTCATACGTCTGTGAACGTAGTGCCTGAGTGTCGATGTTCCAAACACTTAAAATCTGGAAAGAAAACTGCAAAATTCAACTAAACGTATACATTACACACATTTCCTAGTTTAGATTGAAACAGATGACAGAAAATAGCTCTACAAACTTGGCATGTCTAAAGAGCTATCCCCATGGACTTGTAAATTTTACTTGCTTCCTTAGGTAGGTATTCGTCTTCAAGACGACACCTGGTGTAGCTATAAATTATTTAGATATCGCTTGGGATTGTACTCGAGACTTCATTAATATACAGCTAGAAAAAGTGCCTATGTAACGAACAGTAAACAGACTTGTTAACAGTAATTTATACAGTTGACTGAAATGTATCATGTCGAATGTTTTGTGCTGATAGAAATTAACAATAGGGTACAAAGTTAGTAAATGTGTATGTGTTATATAATATTATTTTATATTACTGATCTTTTTTGTATCAGTTACCATTAAAACACAATAAATTATAAATAATAATAATACAAGACAATCATTTTCTTGGCCTTTTTATCCCGATACGATATCTGTTAAGAAACGAAGACCCTTCACCAATATTTAACAATAATGATAGTATTATCGAAAGCAATGAAATTTATATTTATACCATAAAATTCTTGAGTTGTCTATTAAATTTATTACATAAATTATTTTCATATCCTATTAGGATTTGAAATAAATTCAAATAGTCGATATTTTGACAGAACTTTGGAACGATTTAATATTTAGAAATAATGTCAGCGTGGTATACATATATATACGAGTTTGATTTAAAGTGAAGAAAATACCTGCAAATTAATAACCATACAATAGTATATGATCTCTACTACGTAATTGAATAAAAAACCAACTTATCGGAGTTGAACCTTAATTAAGTGATCAAATATTAGGTATATTTGTTTGTTTGTCCACCGTTGAGTCAACATACCATAGTTGGTATGGCGGCTAAATTAGTAGGTGAGGTGAATTTAACAATGAGTTAAGTCAACATAACTACTTCTTTTAAGTAAACTCGGAGCCAACGTTGCGTGACAAACCGTGAGCGCGCGGTTAATCTGATTATCTGACCATCGGTAGCCGGGCGGTCGCTATCTCCCATCTCGCTAATAAAGTGTTCGCTTATCAATTTTTACAAGTTGACGACTTGTTCTTCTATTTTACCAACTACTAGTATCCGTTTTGGAATAACGACAAACCTGTAGCGGAATACAATTTACATTAAGAATATGATCATTGGAACTTTGCAAAACGAAGTAGGATCGAACTTACGTTTAAGCTTTATATTGAAGCTTGCACTTAAGTGGTATCAGAATTCTTTCCCAATCGAAAACACTTACGACTAAGTATCTGCTTTTCATAGGCAGTAGAAATAAATCTTTAAAAAAATTAAATTGTGAGTTGCAGAGACGAATCAGTGTCAGGAGTGAGTCAATTATAGAGTTTATTTTATTTAATAATGATGCATAGTTTTAAAAATATGTTAAATTTTATTATTAGAACCCCATGTTTCATTTTCAAAAAACTAAGTAGTTGTTGGAGAGTACTTACTATGATTGTTTTAATATTTTGTACAGTGGACACATTATTATGCGTAGTAAATATGTTAAATTGAACATTTAATAATGCTTTACGGCGTAGATGAATTCTTTTTTTTCTGCCGATATCCATTACACTTTTTGGCATTACTTTACGGCATACTTAAAAAAATAACACAAATGACATTTCAATTTCCCAAGGCCTTGAATACTATAGTAACTATACCATGCCATTTCTCTCAATTGGGCTAGAAAGCACACATAATATACAACGCTTAGTATACAGGAGTGGGAAAGTTACGAAGCTCGGCATAAAGAGTTATTATAACAGTCGCATAATAATGCACAAATATCCTATACATAAAACAATGTGGGATGCTATTTTTAAACGTAATAGGTTTGGTTTACTGAAGCGAAGCGAGGGAGGATACTAGATATTATATTATATACTATACTATATTATATATTACGTCTAATTGTAAGATATAGCACAGTTTATTGTGTTAAGGGTTATTAACTCAGAATATTAACAAAACTTAACAAATCAGTTTTCACAGCAGATATTGATCTCTCTTAGATCGTCAGGACATTGAACCACAGACTGTTTATATTATTTTCTGGCGCGCGTTTGTTAACCAGAGAGGATTGGTGTTGCTAGGCTACAAAGATATTTTAAATTTTATTCTCATATCATTCACATTGCAACGTTATTGAATTGAGTCTTATGAATTTTATATTTTAGTCTAATTATATTTAACTATATATATTTTTCACTTTTTATATGTACACTTTATAAATACAAAAGATATTCCGTTTTCTTTACGTCAAAACATAATTACAGTCTAATGACATCAGCGCGCGTGGATTTATATGAGAAACGAAGTTCTCTGTTGAAATTTTAATGAGCACGAGCAATGAATACATCATACTTAGCAGGCAAAAACTTTGTGTTACACACACGTGTATTACAATAACAATAAAGTTAACCTTACTAATTCAATCGTAATAAAGCCTTCGGTGTTTCAGTGGAGTGTTAATCTGTTGGTATTTGTTTTTATCGTTAGATAACAACCGTAAGCGATGTGTAGCGATGTGACCTCAGGTAACATAATCTGACATTCGAGTTTGCCGCTATCGCCTGTACCCGTAATAAAAATCATATTATTTAATTTGGTGGTATACACTCTAAACATCATCAATTACTTTGCATTTTTGGACGGTAAGACGATAATATTTATTATATAAGTATTTAACTAGTTTCTAACAATCATCGCATTCAATGTATGATGGTACACTCGTATATATTTAAAGATGAGTAGCACCTGTCTTGATCACATAAAATTAAAATACACGTATAATAATCTCGTAACTCACTATCGCTTTGCTTCTGAAAACCTACGACTTCCATTTAAAAAAAGCATCCGCATTGTTTTAAGCATGGATTTCTTAGTTTGATGAATTAGGAACATATTAATAAGCGGAGATAGCAGTGGCAACGGAAGACCAAGTGTTGTGAAAACATGTTTATTAGTTGCAGTGGCGTTTTCTTGGCAGGTGGACTCCTTCTATAATAATAAAATGTATGTTGCGCGACGAATTCTGTCTGCAATTCCCGTCCAACGCCGTTGTTTATATAACAGATAAAATTTTGTTCTCCGATATTTAATGATAGTTCATATCATCCGCGCTAGTGTGTTTGCCATAGTAGTAGGCCTTTAGTGAAGTTAGTAGCATTGCAGGAAACTGTATTAAGTTACAAGCATAGTTATTTTAATACATAATCGAACACAATACATAATCGAACTTTATGTCTAAATACGAGTAATATCCAGTCTGTTAAAGAAAATGAAGGATTCCGTACAGTAATGTTTATTAACTAGTTTATAAAAACCATTTATAGGTTTAAACAAGTTTCAAGATACTATGTCATGGACATTAGTGTAAATATGTAAATAATTTAGATTATATAGTATGTATTTATAGAAATGTTTTAAGGTACTTTCAACTTTTTTTTAAACCGTCATAAACAGTTGATTCGAAATGTATGTATAATGTGTTAAAAATAAACGCGACAAAGAAACGAAATACAAAATAATATTCTTAGTCAATTATATTAAGTTGCTATACACATGTCAACTAACGTGTTAAATTAAGTCCGATTGTAATTTGTGGGCGATACGCGATTAAAAAATTTATATTTTTTTGCAATTTCCTGACTCATTAGGGGATCATTCATGAGTCTGTCTTTCGAATATGGGCAAAATAAGTATGAACAAAAACATACGACTTAAGAATTATTGAACATTGGTGGTAAATTTTTCAATATACGAAAAATAATAGCTTCATGGGAATGATAAAATTGGAAAGAAACAATTAATCACTCTCCCTTTTATCTATTAAACCATTCGGCTCAAACATAAAAATATAATGCGGATTAATTAATTATATTTCTTAGTTCTTGTAAGTACTTGTGAATACATTATGATTTGATGAAAATACTCGTAGATAAATTTCTCAAACTTAAAGTTTTGTGTTTTATATATAGAGCCAAAAGGAGATTAAATAAAAAAACCCTGAATTTTTATTGTTAGATAGCCTAATCTAGGACAATACACGTACTCAACAGATCCTTAAATCTATGTACGTTATTCGTTGCTTCAGTGGAGGAAAATATTGTGAGCAAATTTCGGAGTTCTCCATAATGTTCTCAACAATGTGTAAATCTGCCAATCCGCTCTTCGTCAGCGTGTTTGACGATGAACTGAGACCGTCTCATTTTGTAGAGACATATGGGTTCAACGGTGGGATAATAGTTTGTCATGAAACTACTGAAGTGTTTATAGCTCTAAGTTTGTGTGAATCGTAAGTCATAAACCAAGTAAACTTTCTTTCTTTCTTTCCAAATATGTACCTATTTCTTTTGGTGTACAATAAAGTGTATTGTATTGTATTGTAAGCCGTTATAGACGCGATTGGTGATCAGCAGTAACAGAATTGATCATAATTTCTTGAGAGATTTTATGCTTTCGAAGAAATTGTCAAGCCGCATTAACAGTAGTTAAACTTTATTCAAGGCATTCATATAACTTAAGTATTTTCCACATTTGGCTTGACATTGATCTGTCTTTTATCTCTTTCTAGCGGCGTATGGAATAGTTGAATGGCTTAATGATAAACCCCAAGATGATGAAATAAATCCATCCAGATTATATTTATTTATCTGTATATGCTGAAGTTATTGATTTATAATGTGTATATTTTTTATAATAACCAATAACATATATACCCATCATACAATACAAACCCATTTCGTACTCGTATCATGTATGTTAGGGGGCCTGGGATCAAACACGCTGCTCTCAAGCTTTCAAGTGTCAAAAATGAAATAGATAAGAGATTGTTATCTAACGATATCTTCTTGGATCGACTGCTTATAATATACTTCAATGCACGTAAAGCACATACGAGTAAGCGTACTGAAATATATAATTGAATATTGATCGAAGACTGCTATGCACGACTCGGCTCGAAAGCCTAAATAGGTGTATAATTCTGATAGACGTATTCTTAGATTCTATTAAAAGTTATTACGCATGTAGTTTGATTACCAATTGCACCGGAAGCTCGGATCTTCTATCGGACCGGATATATCTTTTATATCGAAAACCTAGGGTTTACCCTTAATAATTACAATGAAAGCTATCGCAGATTGAAATACGTTGTGTACCGTCAGACATATTTACTGTTCGGAAATGCAAACGACGCTCTAGTCGACAATGAAGAGGCTCGGCTGGTATTTTTATTTGTGTAATCTAGTGAACGAAGTGTCAGAAGGCCGGCCAAGGAACGAGCGGGCTTGCGTGCGCCGACTGCGTGACCGCCGCCCATTGATCACCGTTCTGGGGAGATACGACACGAACGACATTTTTTTCACACGAACCGCTCTTTAACGAGCGAGTAGGCGCAAGCAATTCTCTTTCTCTTCCTATACTTATGTCGTATATAACGTTGAACGGCACGTCGTGTTCGCTTTAGGGTTTCTTTTACGTATAACTTACCTGTAGAAATAGCAATTCGATAAGAATAAAGATGAGTACCTATAAAATAATAATATTAATGACAACAAGTAATACTTAATAAATAATTTACTACTGATAATATTACTATTACTACATGGTTAAAAGCAATTACAATTAAATGTTACAAGAGTATCTATCACACGGCTGCATATTAAGTTGATCTTTGCTTAAACTTATATTAAGCTTTATAAATGTTCACAGTCTATTGATTATTAGTTATTTGTGGATCGTACGAACTTGCTATTGCAAATTGTAATATATATTATTTATTGTTCATATGTGGCAATGGGCTGGGCACATAGTTCGAGGAACCGATAACCGATGGAATCGATGTCTCGGAAAAAGGAGCATAGGACGCCCCCCGACCAGGTGGACTGACGACCTGAAGAAGACAGCGGGCATCCGCTGGATTCAGAAGGTACAGGACCGGTCAGAGTGGCGCAAGTTAGGGGAGGCCTATGTCCAGCAGTGGACCTCCAAAGGCTGATGGATGGATGGATGGATGGATTGTTCATATATTATTCAATATGGCTGACCTACCTTTTTTAAAGTAAACAGTACAATCGTGATATATATATGTCTGTAAAAAGAAATATATGTTATACTTATAGAATGTAATAAATATATGTCATTTAAATCAATAACTGTTATGTATAGTGAAAACAAGCAGAGTAAAGTGTATATGTATATCTCGGCGTGTGGTCGCGAGGATCCATCGTCGGAGAAATAAAAGCAATAGAAAATTATAAATTTCACTTTATTAAGTATCACAGCAAAACAGAATTTCACTTTTATTCACTAGAGACGTCCTTTCAAAGCGAAGGTTGCAAATATATTGAAGCATAAATATTCAGTTGGGAAAACGACAGTTAGCTTTCGTTTTAAAAGAGAAGTGATGAATATAAATCAAAATTAAAAGTAAGTTTAACTATGTTTTTCATTGTTATACCTCTACATATAAATTTCAGTATAATAATGATTTATTTAATTATAAAATAATATTTTAATTCGTTACAATTAATTAACCAAACTAAATGTAATTCAAGATCTCTCAACTTTTTCACAAAATGGCGCTCTGTTACCCGCGCGCTTATATATACTCTCATAGAAGATAAACGCAAAACGACCAGTGAATAGAAAAGTAATAAGAAAATAACAACAACGAAAAACATGCAAGTTTTTATAATACATGGAAGAACTTGTTTCCTAGCACGCTTTGGAGTACCACTAATACCTGCTAGCATCTCCATTGAGTACGCATCGCATCTGTATACGTAAGTTTATAGAGTAACATAATAAGTCTAAGACGATAACATAGTATAGATATTAAATCATTATTGCATTCTAAGTTGCAAAACCTTTCACTCCATACAAATATTTGTTCTCTAAAGATTGTTCATTCACCGCAATGTAAATATTCTAGTGCGGCGTTGTAAATATTTAAGTGTTTATTTAAAAAATAAAAGTAGCCACTAGCTTTTTTATACATCTCCACAGTTAAAATCAATAATACAACTATGTTAATATTCACATAATCAACTTTAATCTAAACATCAACAATAACGATAATTTTAATTAATTTACTTTAAATCTTACGAAATCCTATTTAATTGTTTTTTTTTAAATTTACTAATTTGGTATTTTTTAAATACATACAAGTAAAAAATAAGTCATTTGCAAGTGTTAATGCGCACATTAAATCTTTTTAGCTGTAATACTATGGCATAATACCCAAATTATTTTTACATTGTTCACGCATTTAACGCGTAAAGGATGAGTTACACCCTTGTGCGTGTCCCAGGTTATTAATTCACAACATGACATGTCGCACGCTGACCAATTTATTAAGACCTTACAACCCAATCTGTTCCCTACATTCAATTTTACTTTCGCCATGTAGAGGGAAGTGCGGTAGTTCAAATGAAGTCGGTTGTATAATTATTCTGATGAATCTCGTAGCGCCTGCTGTTTTATGTAAATGCTTCTTTGCGTGTTGCGTCATATATATACAGTTCCTCGAACAAAGCATTTATCACGTTTTCAGTTTGTACAATTTATTTAGAAATATTTGCGACGTCTGCCTGTCATTTTTAAGATTAAATTCATTTTGTTTCATTACTAATAACATTTTTGTAATGTCGATAAATAAGAGCCATTATAAATTATTGCTTACTTTGTGCTTAGTCCTATTACTTTTTACATTAGCTTTACGTCTTCGCCTATCTTTGTTATAATCTATCAAAATTTTTACCCACTTTTATCTGAAAAAAAATCTGGGTAAAATTTGAAACATTTTTAGTTTTACTTAAATTTTTTCACACAAACACAAAATCATCGATGATAATATAAAAATTTTGAGCTACGCTTGATAGTATAATATTTCCCGAAGAAATTAATTACTTTTTTTAATTTATTCCTAGCAACATATTGATAGCTTCAAATACGTATAAATTTCCGTATTTTCTATTTTTGTCATTATGTGCTTTATCTAATATAAACTATAAAGGGAGCTAAAACAATACATATTATAATACGAATTTAATATTGTAAAACGCTATACGTAGTTTCAGTATAAGATAATCATACTGAGCTCAGGTAAATCTTAAATATTCAAGTTTGACGCTGAGTTCACATGAGATATGAATGGCTCCCCAACTGTTCTACTATACCGAGATGATTTTAGTATTCAGGAATCTCAAATAACTCGAGGTGTCCTTCAGACAAACATCTTGAAGATACTTGCATTCATAAGAGTTCTCCACAATTATAAGTACATCTCGGAGTGTAGTCTGCTATTATGCAATGAGGCTTGAGGAGGCTTGGAGAGACCCGAGCTAAGCACTGAGCCAGTTATGGATTGTAATCATGCATTTGATATTTCGATTCCAGTAAAATTATCGTTGGTAGCAATATAATTTGCAACTGTAGACATAGATGTAAGGTGATTTAGTAAGATGAGAAAAATTACCGGGATTATTTGAAATTATCATTATAAAAAAATAAGCAATGTCATTATTATCTCTTAAAAAAGTTACGAATTAAGAACTAAATTGTCTAAATTACATATCAAGAGTTACACAGTAAGTTAAGCTGTATAGAGCCAAAACATAGAAGATTCCTCGGAAAGATCACGGACATGACAGACGCCCTCGGAATATGGTATTGCCGCTGCCCTTAGAGAATCGACTGACTGGACGGCGCGTCGTACTAATCTCTGCATAGTAACAGAGCTTCAAATCAAATAAAGATTATCATCAACTATGTAGCTATGAGTACGAGTACTTAAAAAATTTAGTCATATCACCGGCAATGAAGACTCGACAAAGAATTGGGTCGTGAAATGAAAAGTTGTAGGCCGCCGTTCTAATGGTCGAATCCTAATTAGATAGCTAGATCTTATAAGAAACGTCACAAAATGCACACTATGTGAATTTATTCGCAATCCCAATAATAGAGAGCAGTGGAGACAAATTGTAATAACTGCAGCGATGGATACTTACGACACGTGACCACTATCACTATGGTAAGAATAGATGACTGAGCAGAAGAGACTGTATTTATATGATCAAGATAGATAAATTATGTAACATTTACTTCTTATGTACAGATGATTACATTAAAATATCGCTATTATTTACGTCACATATCAATGCATCAGCATTCTAAAAGGTCATTTGTATAGAACCAGACCCTTCCGCTGCTTAAGCAATATTACTTACTGGCGCGAAAAATTTTGAACTGTAATACAAGTATCGCCTGTCACGCTCAGCGTTTAAATTGAATTTAACTAAACACGTATCCGGAAGGTCTTATAACCTGCACACCCTTTTTTCATCATTTTTCCTTTTGAAGAATTGTGCTGTAAGAACATTATTACGTAGATATACATTTAACTCAAGAATACATACGAGTCTTATTACTCTGAAAATCGTAGAGTTAAAAGAGTAAATCCGTCTTGAAAGGACCACAAAGCACATTTTATCCTGACCATCTCATACAAATCGCCAAAGCTCCCTAGTTCTTTTATAAGCAATCCCGCACACTCTTGTGGCCTTTGTCAATTCTACTTCATAAATTGAACTCGTATAATAATGTTAAAGACGATTTGACATTATCTGTTTGAAACTAAAATATTGAATATCGACAAAATGATTTGAAAGAAACTTGATTTCAAAATCATCTGTTGTTTTTAATTTTCAGAATCGCTTGATTATATTGAAAAGTCAAATATTAGAACTTTCTGCTGGTAGAATTTATAACGCGTTCAAAATTTTCAAAGATAAATAAAATCGTATGAACCAATCGCATATTGCGTTTTACGACACTCCATATTTTGTGATTTTATTGCATGTTACATGTTAATGTTGTTTTTAAAGTACCTGACGTTTGGATCAGAGTAAAAAAAATGGACAAAGCCAGAATGATCAGTCGTATACAAAGACACTTTTTTTTTTATAAAATGCTTAATGCAATGGACCAATTGGAGACACGCAAGACTTTTCAGCATTCTAAGATGTTGTGTGATTTTTTCCCAACCCTAAAAGGAAGGATCACTGTTTACTTTTATTATCTCTTACTGGTTATTTTTACCAAAATCTGTAAATGTAATAAAGAAGCGCTAAGGATTGAAAAAGAAAAAGTAATTCTCAAGCCAAGAAGTCGGTATCGAAATAAATATGCTTAAGGAGTTTTTAGACATGGAGTTTATTACACACACTGTAGAAACTCGTTCACACAATCTGAGTAGCATGTTTACTATTTTGTTACATATGAAATTTTCTTCTTCTCTTCCCCTACTTTTCCATAATTCTTCTCACTTTGTATTTTAGACTTTAACTGCCACCTGGTCTAATCTCTAACCCTTATATACTCATAAATAGCAGAGTCAAACAATATATTAGCTTCGATGTATGTCGCTTGAACCAGTCTACGTCTCGACAGAGAGGCCAAACTTGTTACATAAATGGCTGCTCTGGATCCGAATTTAATTCGGAGTTAATAATTTAAATGACATTTTGTTGATTGTACCCAATCGTTACATATACTTATGTCGATCATGAGGTGTAAAGTGTTATCCATATTTAAGTTTAAGCTGACCTTTCCTGATTGTGCTGCAACTTGTTGAATTACTAACGAGGTAAAGGCGCCAAATTTCACATGTTGGAGATCGTATAGCGCTGTACCACAGTTTATACATGACGGTACTTATAGATCGCAGTAGGATTCTTTGCTAGTTTGCTAGCCAGAGTAGTGTTCTGCTAGGATCATTCGTGAAATCTTTTAAGGTGTTTTCGTAATATTCAACGAACAATTTTAAAAACAAGTTCCCCCATTAAGGTCAATGATGCCTCTGGTGTTACGAATATTAATGGGCAGCGTTGACAAGATGCCATTAAGCGTCTCGTCTGCTCGTTTGTTGGCAATAGACATAATAATATCATGTATTTTTTTACGGAGTCCCTGTTAAAATCGCTCTGCGAGTTAAATCTATCATATTAATCTTATATTGCTACCATAAGTCAATTCCATTTAAGTCAATACCACAAGTAAAGTACAGGAAAACTTATATACTTACATATATAATATTTGTACCTACATATATATACTGATACGTAGAATCAGTAAGCTCCTCAAATGTGAGACTCAAATTAAGTTACACAATATAACAGTGTTTGATAATTTCAATAGCTTTGGTTTTAGCCAAAGTTACGTGAAAGATAAGCAAAAGTTATCAGTTAATCCTGAAGTACGTCTTAGACTCGTGATGCTGAACCACAAGTGAGTTTTAAGTTTACAGTTAACTGTAAAGGTACGTTATCTTTGTTGTAAAACCCTATTGTAAGTTAAGTTTACAGAACGAAAACTTTGAACTTTATAGTTATAGGAAAGATCTAATTCTTTTATACCCATAACTAACCAATTTGAGATAACTCAAAAACGCCTTGATCGAGCTGAATGAAAATTGGTATTTATTACAAATTTCATATTGTTTGCCTTGATTAGACATCACTAGGTTAACTGACCTTTATCATAGCCTATCATCAACGAAATCACGTGTTTTCACTACATACCAATTTTCAATATGATCGCCCAAGTCGTTTTAGAGTTATCCCGAGACATACATGTAAAATCCAGCAGATTTATATACTATATAGTTTAGATATAGATAACAGTCGACGCACAGTATTGTGTAAAAGGCGAAGTATTGGACTTTGTGATAGTGTACGGCAGTACTATTATTGACCAGAACAGAGCCAATGGTTGAGAAGAAGTATTTGAACGTATTGTGTATTTGTACTGTCAGTAACAATTTCAGAATTGATTACTAGTTTCAAAGGAACGCTGCAGTTATTTAATTTATTGTTGCTTAGACTAGATATTAAGTTCCACATCTTTGTAGGTTTCCTTCTGCGATTCTCAAAGAAGTTGCAGTAATATTGGTTTCTTAGTCGTTTGATCAGTGTGTTTACTTTATTTTATTCCATCGCAAACAGTTCTTTTAATTTGTGGTCCTTAGGAATCATTTTTAAGTTTTACTCATGCTTTGTTTCATATGTTGATTCCTTTAATTACTTCCTGTGTTATTCAATTATTTGTGGTAAGTTTTGAATGTTGGTTTTATGTGCTTTGGTATAGTTCATGTTTTCTTGAATTAATTTTTCTACATTTCAGTAATCGTGATTTTCATAAATAAAAGTAGCCTGAGACTTATTGGAGTAAAGTGATGCATAATTAACTGCTTAGTATTGTATTTTAGGCCTTGGCACTACCATACGCTTTTTTAATTTAAAGTAAATCTCTTTACGTTCCGACATATTGGATCAATTAAGCAAATTTGAAATGTGGTATGGTCTAGAATACTTTTAGTGATGTTCGTCTTTAGCGTACATTACAGAATCGCAACAGGCGCACGACATAATCAGTTATTATCAAGGAATTTCCGTTTCCAACAGAATATTTAAAGAAAGGATTTTGATACATGTTTTCTGTTAACTTGTGCTTAGTAAGTATTCAAACTCCTTTGTTTTATGGATAAGACGTCGAAAGTTAATTTCAGTTTTCCTGCAATTTATTTAATATATTTTAAGGCCAGGCTTATGTCACCGCCTCACCTTCATGTCCTGGCACTTTAAAACATACAATAGCTTGACGAGATGATATTTAGCGTCCAAAAATAACAACAGAGACATACGTGTAAATATGTATCTATCTCGTCGTTTTATAATGACTCGCCGTTACAAAAAGAGCCATCTACTTCACTTTTGTTTTAATTATCTTTTGTTGAGTAGCAAAGTTTCTACATTTTCAAATGTCAACGTGGACGATGAATATCCAGAAACCCATTTAAAAAGTCGTATCAGTATGAATTCCGATCACTTTGACGAATACAAATTTCAACCTGTGGAAACTTAATAACACTCTACAGTAAAACTCTATTATTGTATTATTTAAGGCCATTAAAAAGAGGATAAATTAGTGTTGTACTTCTTCATACTTTCATTTTAAGGACGTATTCAATAAATTAAAGATTCTGTAGTCGGTATTCGTGATATAATTGACGAGTAACCGAGTACTTCGCATCGCTTCGCTTCGCACTTCGCTTCAGAAAATCTACCTTACGTATAGAAATGGCACCGGCATTATTTTAGGATTGGGTTATTATAGTTCTGTTAAATAGAAATAAACCAATTTATGTTATTTACCTTCATTTCAATATACCTAATGTCCATATTAACGTTTATTTCTTATTTCATGGGAACAAATCTATTTCCTAGTATAAAAAGTATCGTACATTATGACTCATAATATTAAAATATTAAGATAGTTCAAACCAAATCAGTGGTTTCTGTGTACTACTATAGACATAAAGACAACAATCCAAAAACAATATGGTTTGACCTCTAAATCACCAAGCAGAAGATAAGATTGCAAAACATCATACACGTACGAGAACGCAATGGAGAGATCTCACGGCGTTTTCCTTCACTGCGACCAAGGATAATTAAATTCTATACGGGTTTAATGAGATCAACTACTGATATACTTATTCCAGCTTTGAAAGGGATATTCTTACAATGTGGTTGCTAGTTTTGCGCCTATTGATTTAAATTTAATTACATCGTTGTATATTCGATATCTTGTATCAGAATTATTACGGATTGAGTTGAGCAACTCTGGGCACAGTCGGCATTTGGATGATTAACTGTCAGTGGCATAGACTTAAACTTTTGCGTTTCGAAAGGCACGTTGAGCCGTCGGTAACAATTTTATCGTTTCGCAGCGTTTTTAAGAAATTCTGGATACCCAAGGGACAAAGGACCTAACAAACTGTTTGTTTTATGTGCATTCAACTAATTCAAAGTCTTCGTTTCCTTAGGACATTTGATTAAGGTGTGATTCGTTAACATCATCAGGGCTAATGTGTTTGATCTCGGTGTAAAGGTTCACTAATATTAATGTTTATACAGATAAACAAACAATTTTATTTCTTTATAATAATAGTATATATAGTCTATTTCCACACTTCTAACACTTACACTTACACATACTTTGCATTCACCCTTTTTAAATTAGTATAGATAGTAAGAGTAATATAGATTAATACTATGGATTTAATTACCATTAATAGATTTACTATCTATTCAATACGAATCAATAGATTTGTGTACAAAAAAATCTTCATTTAATGTCCAGCGAAGCGTGTGCTTTGTTGAAGCGATGGCGTGGCTTGACGTTCGAAAAGTGTTTGTAAAAACCAACTTAAATATTATTTCATTTGCTATAATCAATATAGACAAGCACTGGGTACAAACTACATTAACTTTTGATAACATTATGGATACTTATTGGGTGTGCAGGTACTCTAAGAATGTTTTCGGCTTCGATGCAGCTTATAACTAATGTTTAATACGTATTAACTATTAAGACTCACATCACAGTATTAAGACACATGCATAATGTATTCATGTAAACTTATTCAGATCCCCATGCGGGACTTTGAGATATACGCATTGACTTTAGGCAATAGACAATAATAACGTAAAGTAGAAGTTTAGAATGTGTTAAAAAGTTTGTACCTACATTTTTTATGTAAATAATAGCTTACAAACGTATCCAAAAATTGGCTATTAATTGTATGGTATGGTAGCAAACGTTACCTTGGGAGTGCCTTAACGATCAATGTAAGACCGCTACTATTTTTAATATATATCAATTATTTTCCTCGTTTCGTTAGAGACTTGTATAAAACTGTATTGTTTGCTGATGAAACCTGCTTAGTTTTTAAAGTAGACAGAGGAAAACAAGGTTTTGATGATGACAATAATAATGTTTTGCAAGTATTGCACTGGTTTAGATGTAATACTCGTATGTTAAACGCGAATAAAACGAAATGTATTAAATTATTTTTGCCAAATGTAAGAATGCCAACTTATATTGTTATAAATAAGGAAGAGCTTGAACTTGTACCAGTAAATTTAACAACACTTCTTGACATTACTATAAACTCTTAGATACAAAAAAATCCTCGTATTGAAACCTTGTCAGGGAGACTTAACTCCACTATTTACGCTGTTAAGAAAGTGAGGTTCTTAATTGACGTAGAAACTGGTAGATTAGTTTATTTTAACTATTTTCACAGTGTAATGTTTTATGGTCTGTTATTGTAGGTTTCGACTCAATATTAAGTCGATTTTTGTGTTACAAAAAAGAGGAGTACGCGCCATTTAAAACCTAAAGCCTAAGGACGCGCTTAGAGACATCTTTAAAGAAATTTTTTGATGATATTATGTAAGTTAAAAAATACTCTGATAGTTTTCTTAAGAAGAGCGATGTTCACTATAATAACACATGGAATATGGCTAAACTAATAGTACCAAATTTCAGACAGCGAAACTAGTGGCTTTTTAAAATTAAAATAGAATTGACGGAAATACCATTCTTTTCATTAAAAACCACCCTCAAAAGCATGCTTATTGAAAAACTAGGTGATTACTTTAAAGATGAGACTGCTTTAATATGAGTTTCATATTTAAATGCTTCTTGTAAGTTTCAGTAGACAATAAAACACCTTGAAAATTCTTGCCGCTCCTTTCTTCGGAGCTCTCACAGTCGGGATTTGTTGAAGCGATGACGTAGTTTGACGTTCGAATAATGTTTGTAAAAACCACCTTGGATTATATTAATTGTTATATATTTGTTAAATAAATTATAGTAATTAAATATGTTAATTAATACTAAAATATTATTTGTTTCCTTCGTTTCAAGCAAGTAGACGGACCACTAGTTATTTCAATTAGTTTTGATCTTGGTGATGATCAAAGATTCACCGTAATTTAAAATCGTATAATAATAGTAATTTTTAGATTAATGTTCACTATCCCTATCATTATCATTACTACAACAGATAATTTTTCCATTGTTGGGCTCAGGTTACGTCTCACAATAACCAGGGTTAAAGCATCAATCAACCTCGCTGGCCATGTGCGGGTTGGTAGGTTTTACATACACCTAAAGGTATGGAAAATGATATGGAAAATTCTCTGGTATAATTTTTTGCTAAATATGTTTTCTCACATCGAAGCAAGTAGTAATTAATTTATATTGCGCACATCATGTGAAAAATTAAATGTGCACGCAACATTCGATGTCGAATATTCGTTGCGAGAGATCGACGTTCAAACCACTACGCAACTTTTATTACCTGGTTTTATTAAATTGTTAATTTCATTTTAGGTTTTAGCAAGTGTTACCGATATATAAAAGTCGCGCTTACGTAATAATCAATACCAGTAACCTAAAGTCATATTTACAATCATAATGAATTCATAACAAATACGTTTAACTTATCGTGACTAACTAAAGCAGTAGAATAACATTTTCCGCCCTGACAATGTCACATTTCATAAATAACAGCCCTGCGTAATCAGAGATCAACTTTATGATTCTGGCGTTTTGCAACCCTAAAAAGAAAATAGCTTTGTAATAAATCATTTTTGTTTCAACCAAATCGAAAAGGCATAGTTCAACCTACAAAATATATATAATTGGGAAACAATAACGATTTCGTTCTAGCCTGCGTATAATGAAAAGTAGAAAAAATGAAATTTATATTTAATGAATTTACATTTAGACATGTTTGAGAAATGCTGCTTCGGTGCTTACAATGGGTCAGTTTGGTGAGTGAATAACGATTTCAGAACCTTTGTTTGAAGCTCAGATGCTATAATGTCAAGGGAGCAGGTCATTACCTAAGTACTTAAAACTTGTACATCAAGAGAATTTCGAAGGGAGTATACTTAGAGAAGTTAAGAGGGAAACTTGTTAAGACTATGCAAGCGTAAAGTTACTTACTTTAGTTTCCAGATATATTGCGTTTGTAACTCAGTGGTGTTCGTATAGCGAAACAAGAAGGAACTGATATTGCCTGTTTTGTTTGATTTTACAATTTGAACACTTTTGTCTTTTAGTTTTAATAGCAGTCGTTAGTTTTATGGATGTGCAGGCAAATATTCTCTTCTTCTTCATTTCCAGTATATGAAGGTTATAGTAATTAGATGTTTTATTTAAAATCACAAGCGATTTCTCTCAGATGTCGTCGATTAATCGCAATCGATGGCTGCAAACGCCAGAGTTTCTTAGGGTTTCGTTCTCTCCGCCACTTTATTCTGCTGCACAACAATAATCTGTTCAAGCCTGACATCTACGGGTACGCAGATGACAGCACAGTAGTGGAGATAAACCTTCCGAAGGCTTGGACCCGTAGGGACGAAATAGTTTGAAAGAGAGGCCATAGTGGAATGTGGAATCACACTTCGGGCGGTGTCCGAATGCAGCGTTGCCAATCTTGAGCCAATCAACGCTACAAAAACAGACTTTTTTGTTCATCGCCAAGAGGAGTCCGTTCACCTTGGCTCCTACTTTTCAGAATATATCCTTGGAATGCTTTGACTGTCTCCAATTGTTGGGAGTTGAAGTTTCTTCGTACCTTAACTTTGGTCTTTTCATCGGGTCCATGGCTAAAGCGTTTGCAAGAAAACTTGGGGATCTTTACGAAGGTGCGGCGGTACATCACACTGAATCACCTTTTAATCCTGTACTAAGCTCAAGTTCGACCATCTGTTGTCACATTTGGTCTGGTCCTGCCAAATCTCATCTATCAACTTTGGACTCGATAGAGAGGCAAGAGGCTCATTGGAATCTCAGATCTGGTAGAAATCAATCTGCAACGTCTTTATCATGAGCATAGAGTTGTCAGCCTGTCATTATTCTATAGAGAGTATATTAGAGAGTGTGCTCAGGAACGGTTTGAAATAATTCCCCCATCGTCGTTCCTTCATGGAACAACCTGACTAATGACAGGTATCCATCCTCACGTAGTAAACTTCCCGCCTGTACTGACAACGCGGTTTGCGTTCATTACACGCACTGAAAAGGACTGACATAATTTGCACGCGTTGGTATTCTTAGTTCATTATGATCTGGGAGTACTTTTATAAGTTAGTACGTTCAATATCATCATTAGACTTCATAACCACTTACCATGAGATGGAACTGTTGTCAAGTATTAACTTATTTTATATATAAAATCCCTTCAAATACAATTAAATCCCAATTATACAAGCATCTCTAAGTTGTAGTATTATTCTACCCGCCTAATTAGCTATCATTTTTTGTGTATTCAGGGGTAAAACATGAAAATCATATAAACTTCTGTCTTGCGATATAAAGAGACAAATTTCGCTTCCTATGTCCAGGACAGGGCCTGGAAGTGCGCTTTACAAGTATTTTTAGAGTTTTTTATCGTACCGTATCATGTACTGCTCATACTCATTTATCAGTCTTCATACATATTTGATGATGTCCAACGTGGCCGGTAACTCGTTGATGACTCACCTAGTATACATCAATGGCATCCATTTACGGTTGGCATGGAGCAGTGACTACTTACTATCAGGGGGCCCGTCCGTTTCTTTGCCGACTATCTAAATAAATAGTCTGCCATCCGTACTTAGCGAACATAATGTTTACCACTACAAGGATAATTGGAGACGTTAGTACAAAAAAGAGAGGATAATGCCTTTAACCATGAGTCGATACACTACACGAGTCAAATCTTTCCTTGTAGTGGAGCTTTTCGTGGCCAACTCAAATCTCCGAAGTTCTTGTACCGCCCGAAGGACTCCGACATGGCATAAGGTTAACGGGGTTAAATATTTTTGTTAACAACACTAGCGGTCGTTCAATCAACTATTGACCGCGTCCGCATTTGCTTAACTCGATAGCTCACTTATGATTGTCGCAGTTTAGCTATGAGCGCTTGTAACCGTAATATCGTTAAATAACGTTTCACGAGTACGAGTTTCATGATTACAAATAAGATATAAAAAGATGTTCCCTAATTGTGCTGTAACCATTTATTATTAAATTCGAAGAAAAAAACGTTTTCAAGAATAAACAGTATAATCAATTATAGCCCCAAGAGTTTACGTCATTTAATAAAACAATAAAACATTTTGAAAATTACACAATGATAACACTTTCAATAAATTTTATACGTACATTTTTTTTTGTTTATTTCTATCTGTTTTATATAATAAACAAAAATTAAAAGTCCTTTTTTATTAATTATTTACAGTATTTATACTATTATCTAAGAAGGCGCTTCTAAAGACTGGGAGGTATTTACATCTTATTAGAACATAAAAAGCTTATCGAACAACGAAATAAATGAGTTTTTATATGTTAAAATCAATTCGAATTACAATTGACATTATGAAAAAAAAATAGCTGAAATAGATATGTATCGGTTGCTTACCGGAACTGTTGAAAACGTTCAAGTGAGCAATAGCTTCTCAGCTGCAATTTCCTTATCTAAAAATTACAAGTTTGAAACAATAACTCAATTTTGTCGAGTCTATGAAAGGTACTAACAATCGTCCTGCATCAAGTCCCATCTCACGTTAAAAGACTTGAGATAATTTATCACGTTTCTAATTTTATTAAGGAACCGAGAAATTTGATGAGTGAAACTGTCAACAGGATTACACTTATTGTAGACGCCTCGCCTGAACTCGTCACTGAAACAAATAAGCTTTGTTATAATCGAATTACTGTAAAGACTTCATGGAATATAGAGGGCTTCCGTGTTTTTTTTTAGTTGTCGGGATAACATTGGGTGGTAAGAATCTATAGTGTTCTTTAATGAAAGGAGACTAATGTCACTGCCTTGTTAGCTCGTTCGTTGTCCACTGAGATGCGCAATAGGTATGAGGACATTATTTAAAATGAAATAAAGAGTAAATAATGTTTAAATATTTTTCTTGAGTAGTACCAGGATTGCATTTAATGATACTAGAGCTTATAATCTTGGCTGTAAGAAACCTTATATTATTGCCTGGTTTATTGACCAGTTACTTGTACAATAAGCAGGAAAAGTTCGGTTAAGCACAAGGATGTAGAAATTTATTTATTTATATGTAATGTTGCTAAGCTATATAACTTGCCTATTGCGTCGTATATTCACAGATGAAGGCTTCTTAAATGATAGGCTGGTCCAAAATATCGAAATCGAATCGACAATCGAAATATCTAAATTTAAGTTATGGCACTTGTTATAATATTGCATATGCTACGTTATATCAGGTGAAGTAGATCGTTGAATGGTAAATGGTAAATCGCTTTAACGCTATGTTGGCTACAAAATTTTATGAACGGAAGTTTACCTCACAGGATACATTAACCATTCAAACTTATTGATTATCGGTTATCGATTGATAGAAGTTGTTAAGCTCTATCTAAAACCTTCGCGAACTGTATGGTCTTCCGGCACACATAGCCCGACAGCTCAGGTAAATCGTAAATTATCGATAAAGTTAAGTAACTTCGTTCAGTGGCAAAATTTCTTGAGCGTCAAACTCTTTGCAGGCCTTCGGGTGTTGTCGGACCAGAATTGGGCTACGGTATCTCCTGCCTGTGGTAAGAGGCGACTAAAAGGGGGCTTCCGGGGTTGTGGGCAGCTAGGGCAGGAACTCAAACCGTTCTCCCCCCGGGGGCCCCCATCTTGTCGTGGTGGGGGGGCTTGCGTGTCCTAGTGATCCCTGAGGCTATACGGCAGAGTTACTCATACCGGAAGTCGCAGGGTGAAGGACCAGACTAAGAGCGGCCCACGGAGTAGGTTCCGCCGGGTGTCCCTCTGTTGAGCGGAGGGCGCAGCGGACGGGAACATGCGGGGGCAGTAGAGCGCTCACGGTGCCCGAGAGCGCTCTAGGAGGGCCAACCGTCGGGGGTCACGGTTGTATGCGCGAGCGATCCCGTGGCGCCCCATCAAGACGATGAGGGCCCCGCTGGGTTTTAGTGGGTATTCTGGCACGTAGAGGACGTGCCAGGCAGTCCCAAATACCCGCCGCCTACCCAAGGCGGGATGCGTAAATGCATTTCCCAGCGTTAAAAAAAAAAGGAGCTCAAACCGTTCAGGGCGGGTCGATTCACCCTAGACGCCCTGAACGCCCTGAGAGCTCTCTCTGAGGAGGCGGTGGCCAGTGGAGACGTAATCCTGGATATAGCGAACGCCTTCAACAGCCTGCCTGTTGAGACGATTGTGGAGGCACTAAAATACCACAGAGTGCCCCACTATCTCCAGCGGCTGCTGGAGGCGTACCTCCGGGACAGAGAGGTCCTCGGGGACTCTAATGGGTTGAAGCCACCTATCCTTCCGGTCAACCGTACATATCTAGTATGGCAGACTATGCTTCGAATCATTTCAGTTATGGAAAGAGATCCTTGCTTTATAATAATCTCTTAATAAGTTGTAGCAATATAATGCAGCGTTGCCAGCCTGATGCGATTACATTTTGGCAACTTATTGTGATCGATTCCAAGTTCCGGATTGACCAACTCTGCGTTGTTAGTGTTACTATGTAGTAATGTCAATAATGATTGAAGATATAAAGGTATAAAATTATTTAATCCCCCATAGGTGTTTATGATAAAAAAGCTTGTATAATTATATAAATGTAGTCCTTTAATTAACAGAGAAATACATCTACGATTAAGACACTTTCATTAATGTATTCTGTGAATTAAATTATGTATTCCATTTAAGCTAAGACTTATTTTACGCCAGGAGTTGAGAGTTAAGTAAATTGGAAATTCTGGTAATTAATTTATTATTAATTACTTTTCAAACATCCTCTAATTAAACCTTTTTGCATTACATATTATGATGTAGAATTAGGTATGTATGTATTCATGTATCTATATTATTCAATTAGTATTATTATTATGTCGACTAAATGTAATACAGATGTTAATATTGTCACAAGTTTTTATTTCAAGCGTAATTGTACTCCTGAGGATTTAATTGAAAATTATTCGACGTAAGTAAGTCTGAAAATGTACCATACAAAATAGCAAGTAAATACAAGTGCCACTGTTTTGTCACATACGCAGATATTAAGAGATTGAATACATTTGGCATCTGGTAAGATAACAAATTGTATTTATTCGTTTAAAACTCTGGAAACCAATAAAGGCTTAAGCTTTAAGCGTTGATCAATAACAAAAGTTCGAAAGTTAAAGAATAAAGATAGTTACTATAAAAATCATTATCTCGCTGTCAGTATGTCAATAATAATTTCAAATGTTCGGACAACGTAAGACAGTGATAGCGTTAACGTTAAGGAAATACGTGAATTCTAAAAAAACAAAACGAGACAGAGTAAATAGTATAACGCTGTGTTTTTCAATATGAGTCGGCAAATATTTTAGATTGGATCGCAGAACTTCGCTGTACACGCAGCTGGTGTGACTTCTATAACACGTACGGTGTCTAGTGTCAAGATCTGTATACAACATCTGGCATTTATTATGTATCTCCAGAATTACATCACTTACATAACATGTGGCATGTTGCGCTAAAATTGAACGGTATGTAGTATTTTTTACATCGAAGTCATATTTATAACTAGCAGACTGCCTTCGCATCGTTCAATGAAACTAAGTCTTACATTTAGACATAGCACCTGCATTGTTTTAGATTAATTTATAATTTATTTATTTATGGACGGATTGCATTGAAACGAACTTTAAATATTGAGTGAGGCTTACTGTAATACATTAGTGAAAGCCATAACGATATCCGTTAAGCCGTTCCTGAGACTAACGTGAACAAACGCACAGACAAAGAGACAAAAATTCTAACAACAATTGTTTTGGGTTCTGTTGCCTTATTAAAGGTTCCTAATAATATTTTTTCTCATATATCCTTCATATACAGAAACCGATCAGTTAGAATTTTATTATATGTATAAATATTCGTAAATACCTACTCGTATTTATGATAACGATTTGCTTACTTATAATTTATTTGTATTTATACCAAAAAACTAATTCCTTTTCATTTGTAACAAACTTTACGGATATTGGAGAAGTAATCCACTTTTTATTACCTTAATGCGTATAAATAAAAAAAGTGTGGATTTTGCCGATTTTGACTTTCAAGCAAAAACTTTCAGTAAATCCGATTTTAGAAAGTATAGTTCAGTCAGCATTTACTTTTTAAGATTTAATATTATGCTAATTTTAAGCTTTAAAATGTACATCTGATATAGAAGCTGATCTAGTTAAACGACTTACGTATGCTATATTGTATGTGTTTTGAAAATTTGATCAACAATGTTTTATACTAACCCAACTCAATAAAAATTGTCATCTTAATGCAATTTTAAAATAAAATTCATTATACTCTCGGAGGTGCGCGAATATGCGTTACAAACTAACTTTAAGTGCTGATAATACAGAGTCATTGTACCTTAGTCACAGCTAATAAAAATATGTTAATTTCGAATTATTATTTGAAACGTCAAATGTACTGTTTGTCATTGATCTGTGAAATTTAAACTCCACTGTTCTGATAACGAAAAGCACTACACCTTTATAATAAAGTAGTAATTTAATCTAGTCACTACGGCGTTAAGTAAGTACCCTACTCTACACTGCACTCGATTTATTTGCGTCCTATTCGAAGGGTATTATTCAATGTGTTAGCATAAATGATGCAAATCATCGGGATAGTCAATTCTAGGCTCGATTCTAGGTCTCTTCCAATTTTGTAGTTTAATAACAATTCTGCCTATTTTTTGTACATTTAGTAGTGTAAATTCTACACATTCAGTTTCTTAGTGGAACTATAGATGGATATTAAGAATGGATTGTTCATCCACAGTTGTTTTAATTGTCAACTTCAATGGGGCGCTAATTTTATGGGTATTATGTAAATATGTTTATGACAAAATAAGAATTATATCGATTCTCGCAAGTAAACTGAGTAGGTTTTAGATAACAATAGAATAAGAATAGAATTCCCCAACTTACACATCGGCTGGTAATGCATTGGTGCCGCGGCCGTTATCGAGGACGATGGACGACGTTGACCATCTTGACTACGGCCCATCCAAACACTTGTCATTCAATTAAATTAAAAAGGAAATATTATAATAAGCATTAACAGAATAGTGTATTAACTTACCTAATAACATAGCTTCTTTGCTGTCAGACAGCTGACTGTTGCCAACGACAGCCTCTCTACCCTCTCGCCATGACGGCGCTACCCGAGCAGTACATCGGACTTGCATGGTTCGGCCTGTGGGCACGCGGAGGCCTAGAGCTGTTGAGACAAGCCCGTGCGCGTACTGTATTGGTGGATATTCCACTAGAAGCGATGGTTCGGTGACCTGAGATGTAAATTTAATAATTAATATAATATCCTTTGAAATGTTATTAAATATTTAAATTAAAATAATTTAACGTTCTTTTTATAAACCGCTACATTTATATTCCTAATTGAATAAAAATATTTTTATTCTGAAGAAATAACACATAATTTTTCTTCCTCAAATGCACTTTAAAACTCTGAACATAAATTGTAAGCAAATCTGAATATTATTTCCATATTTATTGTTTATTCCAGATATCGATAATACCGAGTATAATAACCAAATCGTACTGTAAATCTTTATACGTATGAACTCGTATGGTAATTGTTATACATGTGTGTATATGCCAAGGATCTGTTCAATTTGACTATGAAGATACATCGCGTCACCCCATTTTATACAAAAGCAGATCAATAGTTTACTTATAAGGTATTTTGTATCGCTTTGTGTGATCTGGAAGCTGGTTTTGCTATTTCCATAAAAGTAGGAATAATAACAGACGATTATAAAGTCCTAACAGTTCGGCTGTATGTAAGTAACTATTTTAAATATTCAACATTAAGGAACCAGTAGATCTTCGATCAGTGTGAGAACTTTGAATAGTTGATTGACTCTTCCTTTGATCAACTGCACAGTTCGCTACGAGCCTCCTCAATTAAAGTTGAGAATCGTTTAAAAGATTGTAGAACCTTTTTACGATTCGCTCGGGGCTGGACCACCAGCTGTTAAATGTGCCACGAGCAAACTACTAAAAGTAATTTTAAATATCGGTTATAAGGCAGCTTCGGCTATCAGCATTTATCTTTCGTTTGATTTCAGTTCTATAAAGTATATATATAAACTGCTATGACTAACTTCGAATAAGATAATTATATTCTTTGGTCTTATTTGGAGTCAGGAGTTAGTTGAAATCCCTCCATTTTCTTATCTATTAATTAAAAATATAATATTGTCTCTACAAACTTTATACATTTCACTACTTAAATAAAATAAAAGAATTTAACCACGATTTGAACAAATATCGAGGGTACAAAATTGTAATAGAGGTTCAGAAGAATTACGGCTACTAACAGATTGTTCATCAGAGCATTTATAACTTTTTAAAAAGTTTCACTCGAAGAGGACTCCCCTCATTTAGGCCAGCTGCGCTGGGATTTTGAAGTTTTACTGTACCTACAGTTTTTGAATATTAGATAAGAAGCCGCATGAGAATAATATTTTGTAATTTTCAGCAATTTATTTTCATTGAATTTGTTTTATAAGCCCAGACGTGTATGTTTTTGTTGCGCTAAGTTCGGATACGTGTTTGGGATAACAAATGGCGTGAAAATTTGCATATACAAAAAAATTTACCCGTACATCCGACTTGTAAATTGATTCATAAAGTAAATCGGATGAAGTCGTGCTGGATTATCAATGTTTTTTGAAATAACAGAACTTAATGAAAATAACATGTGAAAAAAAAATCATGAAACTTGTTATGTAAACGTAAAACATATATAAAATGAATGATGATGATGATGAGTAAAATTGTACAATTTTACCGTTTGTCCATCATTCCCAACTATATTCACAAACAACTAGGTCACAATATGCATTTAAAGTAGCCCTTTCAAAACATTTCATTGAACCCTTTTCGCAATTTTGTGCTGATATCCTGACCAATCCGGTAGTTCGAGTTTGCAAGCGTATCAAAACTTTTTCGTCTGTTTTACGGAGTGTTAGAACGGATGAACACTGAATGATAAAACATGGGTATTTTTGAAGGAACTCTGAAATGTTTTGCGCACAAAAGATATACTCGTTTGAACTCCTTTATTTTACTCATACAGGCTGCTCGGAATGATATCTCGTAATCATTATGGTTATATCTTTTATTAGGCATAACAACAGTCCTACAATATTTTAGTAACTTAGTACGTTATATAAGTAATATATGCTTGTTTATGTACTCATGATTCGCCTTGAATGTTTTTAGCGTAATAAAACTAGGGTCATAGCAAAATTACTTGTTTGTGAATAAAGTAAAAATTTGAGAGATAACTATGTGTCAATAAATTTGTCTTCTTAACAAGAGTGATGTTCATAACATTAATACTATGAATAAGGTTAAACTGATTGTACAAAATCGTAGACTTTGTAAAATTGGTAGCTCTATGGTTAGATATACACATATTTATAACAAAATTCCGTTAGAATTCAAGGAAATGCCATACTGTACATAAGACAGGTACATACATTACATTACATACTAGATGATTAATGTAATGATAAGAATGCTTGGACATGAGTTTAACATACAGCTATAAGTAGTACTAAGTGCTTTCTGTAACTGTATGTAGGAAAGAAACTCCTTGAAAGTTTCTTGCCGCTTCTTCTTACGGGGCCACTCACATTACAAATTCTTGAAACGATGGCGTAGATTCACTTTCGAAAAGCATGTGTAAAAGCCAACTTCGTATTAATTTCATTTCATTCATGTCACTTCTGAGTTTACAACCATTATACTGATTGACAGTAATAACATGACCGTGCGATTTAAGCGGCAGCCTGCAAGTAACTTTTTATAAGTTAAGTGTTTACAGGATACTAATATATAAATTCATGTTGGGTCATAATAAAATACTACATTTTATTATATTAATGTATTGTATTATGTCATTATTATTAATTGTATCCTTGTATTTTTAGTCATGATCTATGTGATGCAATATATCTTGTTTTATATTATATGTTTTATATTATTATGTAACCAACAATAGGTAGATATTGAGTTTGAAATCTATTTGATGTCAAATGGCACGAAATGAACCATAATGCTATTTGAAGGCGATATAGAATTTTAGGAGACTCATGCAAATATAGATACTTGTGCATGTA
>PDGT01000034.1:2756430-2986040 GCA_003671415.1 Megathymus violae
AAAGATTGAGACAAGAACCGCATTTATGTATCTGGACCCAGCGTCTTTTAAATACATTTACAACATTGGTTACAGAAACCTTTCATAAAATATGTGTTTGATGTCTGCTATGTTCTTTTTAAAGTTCATTTTGTGAAGGCTGTCAAGCTGCACATGGCCAGGGTGGTGGACTATGGCCTTAACCTCTGTCAATGTGAGAGAGGACTCAAGCCCAGCAATGGCGCAATTATGGGTTGTAATGATGAATAACAATAATTATAATGTTTATTCGTTAAAAATATGTAATTTTCAAATACAGTTTTACAAATGAATTGTCAAACTTCACTGAGCACGATAGCGCAATTATTTTTAATTCTATTCCGCAGTTGTTTGTAATTTAACAACCGCAAAAGCACATTAATGAACAACGGCCAACTAAAAATTGAAAACTTAACGTATTTTTATATTATTTTTCGATCTTAAATAACATATTAATATCCTTAATATTATTTAAAGTTTAATGTTATTCAGCATGGGGCTTAGATCATGTTACTTTGAAATGTAATTAATTTGGAACTAAATTTTTACTTGTTTTTATTTATATACTCAACATAGGGTAACCTACGCAAAATTTACGCAAAAACTGTTTAATATACATTGAATAAGTTGCCTTTTTTTTAAATATATAAAGGTTTTTTGACTTGAAATGTTTTGTATTTGAAAATGATATATGACCTTGAAGGTTTTCAGTATGTATTATTCGTAATATGGTTAGTGTGTATTATCATTATAACACTCTCTGTAATGTATGTATACGCCGCAATTGTTTAAATATAAATTATCAGCTACAGTTCCTTAATTGTTTTAAGTTAAATTTAAACTGGTTGATTTAATCTACAAAATGATTGCTTTTTAGGCATCCTACGAAAATATTGTCTGAGTGTTAGCATTATTATCCGTCTATTTCATATAATATGGGCATACCTGAATTAATTTATGTATACAATAAAGTATGTTGTTTAAACAAAATCATTACATTATTACCTTTTCTCCGTCAATGTCCCAACTGAGTACCGCAGCCGGGTAAGACCGACCTGATGTGCAGTTTAAAAATAATGAATCTCCTCGTTTGTTCTCTTGCTCATTCCCTGTTATTCTTGGTCCTTCTCTTGGTAAATCTAAGGAGGTAAAGAGATAACAATGAGAATATACCAATCGGCAAAAAATAATTGTGACAAATTTAAAAGAATTATTATATTCTTTATGGTCACTTGTCGATTAGAATTTTGGTAGTACGGATGCACTTACCATCAAGTTGCTTGTCTACTATGGACTTCGTTTATCGGCTATGGACATAAATATGTTTATTTTATTCTACACAGATTTTTAAAGACTACAATATCCTGTAAAATCTGCTCCTGATTTCACATCAATTTTAATATTACAATTCAAAGTTCACATTTGATTCATAATATTAGAATAACTCACAAAAGGATGTTTAACTTCAAAATCAAACCTTAAATGTTCCAATTCTCTTTACATTTTATGAAAATAGCGTTTTGACTGGTCTAAAATAAAATGAATTAGAATTGTACTGTACCTAACAATTCCTTGACAACGGGAAATGAAATTTTGGTGCGTAGATTGAGAAGTGTGGAATTTCTTGAGCCGGTATATTTGCTACGAGGCTAATTCATTGGTATCAACTCATTTTGAGATAATTAATGCTTATGATGGATATTAATAATAAAAAATACTCTTTATTGTACACCATAACACTGACATGATAAAAGAACAACGCGAGAAGTTATAAAAGTATTGAAATATTATCTAGTGGCAAAGTGTACCAAATAAGATGAAATTAGTATATTATATAAATAAATAAATATTTTTTTTTTAAATAAACCACTTCAAAGAGTAGGAACCCATTGCTATTTTACGTATCGTTTTTTCTACCTATCTATCTAAATCTATCTAAGATATTTGCCAATACTTAATTTTGATGCTTTAATAAGTCTCCGACATTAAATATTTGTTTTGTGTATTTTGAAGTACATACATATAACTTCCATCTTCCCTTCTCCGGCAGCTGACGCGAAGCTGGGGGCTTCCGCAGACACTTCACACCGGTACAGCCCTGACGACTTAAGAGTCACCGGATGCAACGAAACTCTTCTATCATCAGATTTATGTAACTGTGGGCAAGAATAAAACAGAAAATAAATTCCTTATATGCAGTTTAAAAACAAAGTACAGAAATAGCGACGTCATGTGTACGCAGTCATCGGCAACAAGTTAAAGAAACCACCTTTGTTGTAAATATTCATAGAAGACAATGACCACTTACCATCACGTGGGCTGTCTACTCGTGTTATATATTTCTGAACAGGAATAATTATGAGACTGTAAAAACGTTCTATTTTGCTTGGGAGTATAGAATACGATAACTTTTTTTAAGGTTATCCTCGTACATCGATAAGTACGATTTTAATTTAACAGCTGTCTTCAACATAATGTGTCAAAGAATGATATATTTCTGATCAGTAAGCTGAAATAAATCGACATTGAATAAGAATTCGATTTATTTTACTACCATGAGTTTGATTGGGTCCCGATTTATTTTGCTTTTGTATTAAATTATCTACTATACAATTGTGAATGTATGAATGTAGTTCTATGTCGCATATCGGTTATATAGTTTTAAATAGTATGTATGTGAATACAATGCTTAGGTTACAGTTAAGTAACAGAGGAAAAAAATGTATGGAGTTTTCATATTAAAAATGTATCTTATAAGTTAATGGAAACAAATTTCTGGTTGAAAATGGCGTAGTGGTGGATTTAGCACTTACGAGTAGATTGAAAGTATTTTCGAATTTCTTTTTTTACTATCCAGTGTATATTTTCATAACATTTTACAAAATATTGTTGTTAAAACAGGATATCACAGAAACAGGACCTTTTTTATATACTAGCGAATTATCGAATAAATAAAAAATTATACACAGGTTACATTAAATTATAATAGATTAATTTCTGTTATGGTAATGATAACAACGGTGACGGTTGAGTGCCACTGCGATCCAGTTTATCAAGCAAAATCTTTTAAATATACACCAATCTGAAATAATTCACCGCCAATGAGAATTGGCGAAGAATTGGAAGTGAATCATTTTAAGGTTAAAGAGAAAACTTTGAGAAGTCATAGCATGTTGGAGGTTGACACGGAAGATTTTATGATCAGTTATATTAAATGCATTTGTGAATTTTAAAACTGCGACTATAAACAATGGATATAAGAAAAATGGAAATATAGATAAAGGATTGCTGAATTGCAAAGTGATTTACTAAGAAAGAAATTATGGAAATTCCATACTTTAGGCCAAAAAATAGGGAATATTAGTTTGTATGGAAATCTTTAATTTTCGCAGTTACGATCATGAGGTTTGGTATTTATTGTCCTGCGGAAAGCATATTTATGTCTTTTATCATTTTCAAAAATGTCACACTCAAGTAGTTGAAAGAGGGTACGACAGTTCGTATAAAAGTTTTGTTTTCTGTCATAAAACTTTTTTGATTTCCCACGGACTTATCTTCCTTTAGTTAAGCTAAAAAAAATTACGTCATTTTCAACACAAGTAATTTACAATCCTTATACCCGGAGGGGTTCAAAGTTTATTCAGTTTCTCACTTTATTTTATTATGTTTAATGTTGGACAGTTGCAGTTTAATAGGCATCCACATAAAAAATAGATTTTGTGAATTTTGTTTGAAAGTCCGTTAGTTTTTCAGTAGTTTGTAGTAAGTAAGTTAGCATTTACCATTTTGGTTTGAAATACATAAATACAAACCTAATGCCGTTTACATTTTTCTGAAGTGAAGATGTTCCTTCTATCGAACAAATAAATATATATGAGCATTATCATTATTATCACCATTATCATTATTATCATGATCATCATTATGACCGCGATCATAACCCTTACCAGCACAATTACTACAACCACCATCAAGTTGAAGTTGAAGTTAAGAGGTTACAATTACTAATTTCTTTTCGGTTGTAATCTGTATTATGCTTGATTCAATTTTTTTATTCTATGTGTGGTGCAAAATAAAAATATTTTATAAATTAAATTGTATTTTTTTTTTTACTATAATTTACAACGATGTATTCAAAATAGCGAATAATCATTAATAAGTTTATAATAATATTATGAAGGGAAAGTGTGAATTTTGTGAATTTGTGTGTATGCGGAGGATAATTTCCTATTTGAATTTTTTTTAGGATTCGAAAGGTACATTCTTCCAGATGGACATAGGCTGAAGATAGATGCTACAGAACAAAGTCTCTCTCTTTGTCTGAATGCCATGATCTCGAATATTACGGTATATGGTTTTAACCAATGGATTTATTAATTCACGAGAAAGGTTTAAGTGTATAACCTTTTACAGAGCGAAGCGACGGCGGTTACTTATTATACATAAATTACTCGTAAGCATTTAGCTATGTTAAGAAATTAGTGTGTAGGTGTAAAGTAAAATCTTAACTGATATTGTAAATCCACTCATCGGTATGCATATATTCGTGCCTTTTATAATTTTATAGAAAGCTGCCTTAATCACAATTAGAAAAGACATCAGTCGCCAATTCAATGTTCAATTCATTGACACTCTTTCTCAATATTATACTACGTCCGCTTGCTAGGAGTAATTAATAAATATGTCATCAATTGCAACATATAAAAACATAGCGGTAAGCTATTTTTTCCGGCCTAGTGATGTTGTTAGTGTAAGCAATTTACACTTTTTGTTAAGGTTTTAGAGATAACTTTTATAATATTTTCTTATTTTATTACGTTTAAAACCAAGCATTGCGGTTTAAAAAATAGTACCCTCTCTCCGCTTTACACGTTAAGCATCTTATAATAAGTGGCGTTACATTTTTTCTCGTTAATTCAAAAGATAATCACAATTAGTTTATAGCTTCTGCCTATCATTATATGTAGCATTATAGTATGTTAATGTTATGGCTGATGGGGACTGGGATAGCTGCGTAAAACAAGCTAGCTAGAATATTGTTATTCTATTCTAACATATCTATATTCTTATCGCACTAAAGAACTTATTATTATTACTTAAATTAAACTTATTTCTGAATACAGGTCGGTTATATATAAATTTTCTCTAAGTTAGAATAAGCGGATTAGTATAAGTGAACGGTAACATTAAAGTTTCGAAGTTGTAGCACGATCGTGGCATTCAAACTTCATCAAGCACTTTTCAATCTGGCTTTTGTCCTGTTCATGATAACACTAATTTGGTGTGTATTTATTATCTGGACTTAACTAAGGAGCAAATAAATAAACATGAGCACCCCAAAACATTGTGTAAATCGTGTATATGATATAAAAAATTGATTACCTTAATCAAAAATCTCAGATTTTCAGCCTTGCATTGTGTGTCGTAAAAAATGTCCATTCTTTCAATTTAAAAGAATGATTCCAATATCTGTGTGTATTTCATGATCACATCCTTTGATTAATGCTTTACTTTCCAACTCTTTCTATCAAAAAATCTTCATTGTCTAAGATGTCCGCCTTTGGAACTTACTTCTGCCTACCCGATACTCTGAGTTCATAGGATCTTTAAAAACAAATTAATTTATTGTAACTCAGTGATAATACATATTTCAACTAATACTACTTTTATTTTTCTATATTTTTATTTATATTTCACGTATATTAATACAGATCTATTGATTTTGTTCATGTTTTTTTCCACTTTTATTATTCCATTCAATAGTGCCCCTTCGTACTTTCTCCTTTTCACTATGTTATCTTTCCGAAGGTTGTCTAGATGAAATTCCTTATTAGTGATAAAACTACCTATTGTACTGTCTGTTTCATATTTAGCTTTCTTTATTCTGTTTTGGTAGATCATGAAATACAAAAATTTAGGGTTATCGAGGCGAACGGTAGGTAATAAATAGCTTGATCCTTTAACGTTTTAATTTTTTATACATGGAACGAAAGAATTCATCATTTAAAAATGTTTTAATTAAATATAACAATTTAAAATTTACACTGTTTCGTAAATACCAACATAAATAAGTTGAAACTTAGTAATGAACGGAGTTTAATAAATCAAAAAAATTTTTTTTGTTAGCTGGAGATAAGATATTTGAAGTGAAATGTTCTATAGGCGCGTTACACGATTTTTAAAGTTTAAGGTATATAAATGTGTGTATACTTTGCATTCTTCTTTAAGCTGTGTTTTAATTTGATTATTACTTCAATTGCTTAGTTGTGCAGTACAAACGTGAGTACTAAATATGTTAATATTGAGCGACGGTTACTGATATATCTCGCAGAGATAGTTTGAGAAATGGTATTTGACAGGTCATATCATTCGAAGTATTGGTAAATTACGTGGGAGAAATGATTTCGTATAACGTCAGTAAAGTTTCTCAAGATTCAGACCAGTGACGCAAACTAACTACGGGGCACAAGATATTTTACTAATGGACTTGTAAAGACTGATGGGTACGTGGATGAAAATATACATAAAACTGTCTGAAGCGTTTAAGTTGTAAAATTCTTATATTTTATAACTAACAAACTGCCCTCGCTTCGCTTCAGGAAATTTACGGCTTACGTTAAGAAATAGTAGCCGCGTTATTTTAAATTAATTTATAACTTTTATATTTATGTACAGATTGCAATGAAACAAACTTTAAGTGTTAAGTGAAGCTTACGGCAATATATTAGTTAAAACCAGAACTAAATCGTAAAGCCATTTCTGAGATAAACGCGAAACGGAGGCTGTATCTCTGAAAAAATGTTCTCTTAAATACAACATTAGAATTTATAGATAATTGAAAATCTCTTAAAGAAATTAATTATTGTTTTAATTTTACCGTGTGCACAAAAAGACGAACAACCACTTGCGAATAGTTAAACCTTCGTCCATTATGTGAAAATTACATTGAAGATTTGCCTTTATTTCGGGTACATTTATAAGTTATTCATAAGCAAATTAAACACCACAAACAACCAGGACCCAAAATATGATTTGAATTGGATTACTATTCACGTCTATGAATCGAATTGTAAGTACTTCGTTAGCAGCTAAAGTAACAACAAGTGTATACCACAGTCTTTTTTAAGTATTATGACAGAACAAAACCCAATTAACTACATTGGTATATGTATATATATTGTCACAGTATTGGCATAACTAAACAAAATTATATTGTGTCGTTACGATAGGAATTCCCTTGACTTGTAATAAAACCAAAGTACGTATATATGAGTGGGTATGTTTACCGATGATTTTATCTAAACGGCGAAATGATAAAATTGAAGTGGTTCAGAGTGGTGACCATTTTCATTAAACGAACAATAATAAGAAATTTTTGGGACATAATGAAATATAACAGTCCCGAATATAACAATAATATAAATTTAGAGAAAGCCATTTAATAACATTTGGGTTTGGATACACACATTCAAGATCACACGTGGGTACTTTTACTTTTTATTTTTGTATCACGATGAACATTTTGGGGTTTATTCCTGAAATTCGCGTATAAAGTAATAATGTATTTGTTATTATTTTCACACGCTTTATATTCTACAATTATTCAGTCAACAATTCTATTTTTGGAATATCTGTGAGAAATCTCAGTTATTTCATGTATAGAAACGCGACGAAAACATTCATAAATAAAATAATTAACCCGCTGTTCACATATTATGTATGTATAGACAATGGATTTTTTGTAGTTTTCTCAAAATTTCAGACATGTACATATATTGTATAAAATATTGCACACGTATTGAAATTGATAACAATACAATAATTTTATAGCTAAAATGCTACTCGTATTAGACTTAGTTCATGCACAGTATAACAATAGATGTATTGACCCTGACAACATAGATGTAGTGTACTTTAAAAAAATCAAATCGCCGTTTTTTATTTTCTTATGTGATGTAATAAAATAAAAAATAAATAATTTAAATAGTAAAAGTTATTAACATTATGATTTTTGAAGTTAAAAATGATAAATGTTTGAAAAGTAGTTATACCTTTTAGGATGTAACAGAAACTTGATAATGTATAAAAGAGAATAGTAGGCTCAAAGCCGTGAATATGGGATAAGCGATACGAGTTTTTTAAACTCGGTACGTATAGTATTAAAATACGGACAACAATCATCATGTCGTCCATACCACATCCAGCAACAACGACTCCTGTATTAATCCGGATTGCTTCTATGATACTCATACACACCCGCTTGTAAGGCGCACAGAAAAGTGTCCAGCCGTGTTATATGTATATGTTAATGTTCACTAAAATCCATCGTAATATATATACATAATACAATATGTACTAATGACGGCATATCTTTATTTTGGAACAAAACTAAACAGGATTAGAAAGTAGCGCGTAAGAAACGATGATCCTGCATAAGTATAAATTACATTAGTGTTTAAATTTTTACTAACAAATTTGTATTACAATTATTATAATTGTAGATATTTATATACTTTTTACTCGTCCACTCAAGTTCAAATACATTTTTTTAAACTTGTAGTGGACGACATTTAATGTTAATACAGTTTTTTCAAATATTAATACATTAATTAAATTTAATTACTTAATTTTAGTTTAATATGAGAAAAAAAATTCGCAGAATATAAATGTATATACATATTTTCATTAATTGTAATTATTTAATAAAAGTAACTAAAATAAAATTTTTCTTTGTTGACTTGTTATCTTATTTGTTTTTTATACCATGCAACAACATAACAAATTCTGTTTTCACGTAGTAAAACTTGAAGCATATTTTTCTTGTCAATCTGTGAATCAAATTCCATTTTTCAATTGGCAATAACAAACAACCTAATAATTCGTGTATGCATGAAACTGTTTTAAAATGTGATTTTATTTCGACATATCATAGAGAAAAAAATAATGAAGAAATCCGTTCAAATCCAACATTTAAAGATTTTGTTTATTATTATTAAATGTTTGTAATGTTTTCTAATATCGAACTAAAATAGAATATAAAATTTCTTTCCTAACATATATATGCGCGAAAAGTTGCAGACATTCAGTCGACCGCATTTCCTTTTCCAATCTTGTACTAATATTTCTCCGAACACTCTTTTGAGATTTGATGTTGTGGGAGAGTAGACTGCCTGAACAAAAGTGAGTGGGTTACTATATTTAGAGTGAATTCAAAGCAAATAAAATGGAATTTTAAGAAAATACATTTTCACATGTGATGGGTTACCTGGCAAGGGCTAGAATAATATGCTATTTGTCTTCTTTGTGGTAGAAAATGTTAACAATATCAAAAAAAAAAAACGTTTATAAGTAGTATTTGAGTCGAAATATTCTTAAATATAATGTTGGTTTTACAATTAAAATTTTACATAAAATAAGTTGAATGGCAATTTTACTAAGACTACACAAAGAACAACAATCAATAAACATGAAAATATATGTGGCAAAATATCTAGCGTGAGCCAGCATTATCAACATTATAATATTTATCATTTCTTATAGACAGATTGCTTATAATAATGTTGCTAATGTGTAGGTTTATTTATTTTAGTAACAAAACTTCTTAGATGTTTCACATTAGCTTCATTTGAATATTTATCAAACATATATACGTATTGTTACGTGTCAGGATCCATAGGTTCGTAAAATGCCACAATAGTTCTGCAGATACTTTATTTTACTTCACACACACTTCACAATCGCAGTTGCACTCGTAGATCGCAGTTATTCGCTTCGTAGAGAGACAGAACTCTTCGCTTCGTATCCGGGAACCGAATGCCTTGTGTTCAGTTCGGGACTTCCTACGCGGCGGCGCCCTACTCGAGGGGGCGCGGCCCACGCGTGGGGATTTCGGGACTCGAGGTAACCCTCCTTACCCGGGCAGTTACTCGAGGGGGTCAACAGCCCCCTGGTGATATAACCCCTGCTGTTGATCGGGGGGTTTGGACTTCGGTCGCACGATCTCCGTGTATGCGGCCTCAGCAGTCATCCCCCAGATGGGCGGGGGAGACCGGCCCTAAGAGCTCTCGCGGAAGCGGGCGCCCGTCAGGTGGGCGACTATGTAGGTGCGCGTGCGGCCCATTGTCGGTCGGTTGGACATTTAGGTCGCGCGCCACTACGTCGATCCTGACGTAGCGACCGGTCCGTACGATCGTTCGAAGGGCCAGGTTCTGCTGTGCTTTCAGACGCTTACGCTGCGACTCAGAGACCGACGCGAGCCAGGACGGCGCCGCGTAAGTCAGACGAGATCGAACATAGGTTTTGTAGATGCGCACCTTAGTACACATCGGTAACTTGGATGTCAGCACCGGTCGGAACATCGCGCGCGCCGTCCGCGAACACGCAACCGTATGGTCAACGTGTTTCGCGAACGACAACGAGCGATCGATGTAACATCCAAGACACTTGACGATGGATCGCCACTCTATGCTGCGACCCCGCAGACAGAGCGGCGCCAGTTTGGCCCGCTTCCGGCCGAACACAATGGCGTCGGTCTTACCGATTACATTGACCGATACCCGCCATTTGCTCAACCAAATTATGTAATATATTTATATCGATTTCCGGGCTTCCAGATCTTTCCACGGCCTTCGTGGAAGTCAACAACAACAATAATTCCAGGAAATCGACATAACAATAGAGGGTCAGGTAAACAACCTCTTTTCGGCAATGTATGCCAATCTCGCCCATTTTGCCTAAAGCATAAGGTCGAGATTCGCCTGAAGTGACTCAGGTAGTTTTTATTACTACCTGGGTTTAACTTTTATTGTCTCCATTGTTCTCATTGGAAGGGTCGGCCACCCTTCCAGAAACTTTGTAAGCCTGCCTACTTTCTCTTCTCGGCTATCCTTCGAGAAGCTTCGTAACAGTATGTTAATTTGCACCCACGTTCAGTCATACGATAATACAATAATTATGTTGCTGGTGATGTCATAAAAATCATGAGTTACTATATTTTAATACAGAATATTTAACTTAAATATTCGATCACAATGCAAATCTTTTGTTTATTAGCTTGAATTCATATAATCCTCATGTGGTATTGTACAAATTATTTTTCTCTCAGTAAGCGTTTGCAATAAGGTAACCCATACAAAGCTTATTATATTATCTATACTAATTTTATAAAGAGAGTGCGAATTTGTGTTTGTGTGTATGCGGAAGGTAATATCCGGAGCAAGGGTATCTCTTTGAAAAATTTTTTACCATTTGAATTCCAGATTTATTCCGGATGAACATAGGATAATCATTAATTGTTCAAACCTGAATGAATCGGGGTGGGCAGTTAGTAATGAATATAACTTTTGAAGAATAAGCTGTGATTAAAGGTATAAAAATGTTACAACTAATAATCTTAAAGTAAAATGGTTTAAATGTTTTGCTTGGGTATGCAAAGGAAAATAAGAATTCTAAAATTGCCAGTTAATTACACAAGTACATTCGACAGATTTTCAGAACAACAAGGGTGCATTGTTATTTCATGTTTGTCACTTGAAAACGGGAGGCTTCGTGTACATTGTTTGTGCCGTGGCTCATTTCCTTTTCCGATCTTTTGCCAATATTTTTCAACCGTACTTTACTGAACAAGCTTCACAAAATCGACTTGTTTGAAGAACGATAGGACTTTTATACATGGATTTTGTGAAATATAGATAAATTTAGATAAAGTTACGTTTTCGCTTTTTTACATTTATTTCTAGAGCGAATTGCAATTCAATTTGGATTTGGTTGTGTCCAAACAAGTTGATTTTCCATATCACGTGACAATATGGCATGGAAAATTGTTGAATATTAATTTGGTATCAAAAGTTTAAACAGTACGACATACTTACGTCTACTTTAACTCCTTCCAATTTATAAGCGTGTTTCGGGGGGTCATATTTTGGCATATACCGATAAAACTCTTCGTTGTCTCTATACCATTTCACTGAATACAATGTGTCGTTTCCCAGTTCGTAATCGCAGTCCAGCTGCGCCGTCTGACCCCTCACTCGATATGACGGCACCGATACTCGAACTATTCTTAGTAGCAAAGACTCTGAAACAATAAGAAAGGGTTCAAAAGATCTTTGGAAGAGATTTTGCACGTGGCTGTCACCTAGTAACAATGAATCCTACTGGTATTTGCATTTTCTGTTACCATTCTCAATCTTTACAAACCTTTGGGCTATAAACGTGAAATAAAATAGTTTCAGGTATAAAGTATAGTCCTAGGAATGAACATATCGACTATGGTCTCCAACCTCTTTGAAGAAGGCAGCACGTAGAGCAGCACGCAATATATCTCACACACATGCACCGTTACTTTAAAATTGAATGTTTTAAAGGGATACAAATTTAACATTCATTTATAAATAAACAAAAAATTTAGACCTATTTATATTTTGGGAATAAATAGTTAATAAAGTTCAATTATATAAAAATTTGAAACTGACTGATCTATCATTATGCAATCAAAACCGTTGAACGTGGAAACATATAATTTTTTACAAAGATTCTTTAAATAATTTGGCCTTGTACTAACGAAGAAATGGTTATGTGTAATGTTTGCCCCGTATTTGACAAAACGATATTTTCCCCATATTCAATAACTTAAATTAAAACTATTTAGTAATAAGTAAGAACTTAAATTTGGTATGTTCAGTTTTATGCTTGTAAACATACAACTGCAAAGGGGTTAAATGATTTTCCACAACAATAGAAGGCTTTTTAAATGTCAACAAGTGAATGGCGAGAATGGTAAGAAGGTAATTAATATTTTCAGTAGGTATATATGGGTAGCAACAATAGTTTTATTTCATTTCAATACTAATGCCTGTATTAAAGGTTCAATTTTTTCTATAATAACGGATAATCTCTGAAACCAATTCAAAACAATTGTTTGATTAATAGAAATTGTACAATAACATAATAATGGTCTCGGTAATTGTTTGTTAAAAAAGCTTCAGCTTCATCTAATTAAGCTTTGCATTACTTATTAAGTACCTATCATTTAAACAGTGAATAAAAATAGTTATTATTGATGAATATAAATATACCTGTACTAAAGTTAGTTACTATTATTGGAATGTATGGTTAAGTTATTAATAAACAATGTTACGAACCAACTTACCAACAATGACCGACCTTATCTTAATAGGGAATTATTCTAGTGTTATTCTAAGATCGCGATAGATTTAAAAATAAATGATAAATAAATAAATAAATGCACATTCATATCACTAAATTACTCATGCCATATCATGTCTGCTGCAGCAGGGAATCGCATCCTGGACTCTTCGCTCGTCAGGCAGTTTACTACAACATGAGCTACGAGGTCGCCATATGACAGATAAACTAATGGCAAAGGATTATAAAACTGATTTAATGTTATATTTGCACTTGAAAGCATCTTTTGCGGTATTGGGAATGGTGATGTTAGATGTGAATTTCAAATGTTGTTATTTATTGATTTTTATTATTTTGATATATGTATGATACAAAGTTAGTAACATATTAACATATGACTTACCCAATATGAATTAAGGAAAGAAACTACTATACAAATATATAAGATGTCTGCATAATAAATATTGTGGTCAAACTCTAGGAGTGATGACAGCAAGATCTGTGGGGCAAATATTTCTATCTTCGTGATTCCCCTAGGGATTTGAACGGACTGAACTGAATAGTCATTTAAAGAAAGCAACAGAGACGTAACAACTTGCCGAGATGTAACAAACTTCAACAGTTTAATCTTTGAAGTTCCGACTTGAAGATTTTAGAACCATGGTATTTACTTTATACAGTGCAGTCACTTGAATCATATCAGCGATACTACACCCAAACCATTTTTCATAGTAAAATAATTAAATTTATAGCGAGGACAGTAAGTAAATAAGGTAGAAATTAAATATATTTTCATTACATCCCATAATTGTTCCACTGCTGGGCTCAGGATTCCTTTCAGTGTGATAAGGATTAACAATTTGGTCCGCCAAGCTGGCCAAGTGCAGATTGGTAGACTTCACGCTAATCTGAGAACGGTATATGTAGCAATGTCAGATATGCAGATTAACGAAACAAAGGACAATTAATTTGTAGGAATAATACGTATATAAATAAAGTAAAGTAGAGATGTGTGTAGGATTCGAACTTGATTTTCACACGCGGGAGACCAACATTTAAATTATTCGGCTATAATTGAGGAAAGAATGATTATTAAAACTTTTTATTCATTCTCCAACATAAGAGAAAAATGCATAGAATAAACTATTCAATGATAAGTACTATGCAATAGGCACCCTTATCATTTTCAAGCGTTTTCTTCCAGACAACCCAATAGAATAAAAAGGAATCCATGCGTGGAAGAAAACTAGGCTAGGTCATAAAGATAAAAGAAAACTAAAACGTTAACAATAAAAATATACTAATATAAAAATAATACACACTAATGAAATGGACCGGGAATTATCTGAGTCATAGCAAGTAGAAAATAATAATAATATAACCGATTGTTTAATATATTGATTGTGAATAACTTAATAACGTGATGACAAAACAAGTACAATTATATATTCCATCCATCCATCAGTCCATTAAAGTCCACTCAGGACCGGTCAAAGTACCCTGTCCGGTATGTGTACCGGTCCTGAGCCCTCTGAATCCTGCGTCTTTTTTAGGTCGTCACTCGATGTAGTCGTAGGGCGTCCTATGTTTCGTTTGCTAAGACGTGATCGCTATTCGAGGACCTGTCTTCCCCAACGATTATTGGTCCTTCGAACTATGTGACCAGCCCATTGCCACCCCGCTGGCTAATTCTGCGAGCTATGTCAGTAACTCCTGTTCGTCTACAGATTTCATCATTTCGGATTCTGTCTCGTAGAGAAATACAGAGCATGGCTCTCTCCATAGCACGCTGCGTGACTTTGAGTTTATGTATAAGGCCTATAGTAAAGTACCACGTCTGAGATCCATATGTCAATTATATGTAAATTACGAAAATTTGTTGTGGAGAGCCAGTTAACCAGCTTTCTTTTTGAACAGCAACGTGTGGTTGATGCATTCAAAATTACCAATGATCATGATGTACGATGACCACTGTCAATAAAGTCATCTTTTTGTTCATTTGTCGGCTATTGACGTAAAAAGTTACTTATTTATAAAGTTTCTTCGTAAACTCCAAACATTCATAAATATTTCTTAAGAACTTCTGACAAGTGTCATTACTATCGTGAGAGAGCTTTCGTTGTCATCCAATAACAATTTCATATCGAACTTTGTCTACTAGTAGCCGATTATTATACCATTATATTATAAATATGATCTTTGTAACGTTTACTGAGTTTTTAGCAGTAATCATTACACTGAAAGAGATACTGCTCAACTTAAAGTATGCTTACTATATAAAGTGTACATTTTAATTGATTACCAATATGTTTATGATAAATACTTATGATATAAGTATAAAATCGGCACGAAAATATCATTGTGAAACCTAAAAAATATTTTTATTAAATATATTTTGAATACTTTCAGTTTATACTTGCAAAATTTCCCTAAAATTCGTCCCCCATCGTAACAAGACAAACAAGCTCATACATCCGACATAATTATACTCGAAAAAAATGCACAAAAAATATCCTTTTTTGATTTATCTAGTTTGAAATCTTGTAAAGCTATTATTTATAATTCATACACATAATAAAACCAGGATTCAAATAATAAAGTATTAAAAGTAACAACATATTTCGCCCGAAGCTTCAATTTTTATGCGTTGCGTTGACCTGAAATGATTTTTAGGAAATCGGACCAACATTGAGTTTGTACTTCAAAATTATTCTGGAATAAATTTATGTCACTTAGAATATAACGAAACTGCCAAAAATGACCTATGTCGACTAAAGTTAAAGATTAAATTCCACATCTATGTGAAAGCTGAAAATGTATTAGACCGAAATTGTAAATAAATCCTGGTTAGGTGAGTAAATTTTTACAACTCACTCTTGCATACAACTACTTGAGTTCTGTAATCAGATTTAAAAGCGTTCAACATAGCATCACAAAAATCTATAAAATTAACTCGGAGTAGTAAGAGCATCTTCATTTTTCCTGAGATTTCCGCCGTGTTAGTAATAGCTATATATGTTATTAGTAACAATGATATTGTAATTAGTATGCGATTAGTTGTAACAACAAAAACACGTGACCTACAACTAAAGTTATGAACTTTTCCATCAGCTATGATTGCGACGGCTATGACGACGATAGTGTGAACACAATGTCAAAGCAAAATTTAGGTATCCAGATTTTAAATACAGTCAAAAATTTCCTCATGGAATCAACTGCAATTTAGTAATCGAAACTTAGAGCTTCATCAAGGTGGATTGATAGTCTAAAGAAGCACATTGGTAGACCAATCTTAATAAGAAGTGCAGGCAACAGAAAAGCGATTTGAATAACCAACTGTACGAGCAACTTTTTTAACTTTTTTTATATATGCATCTCCAAAACAAAAGCCAATCACGGATAGAATCGGACCAATTTGTCCTGGGAAAGGAGCCCATTACGTATTTCTATATAAAATATTGATAAATTATTATTCTTCCTTTGGGAGCAAATATTAACAGACTCATATAATAATATTATTTTTGTACTCTTAATCAACGAAATATCTCTTTGTCTACATCGACTGATAAATCCATACTCAGCCAAAATACTCAAGTTAGAAGATGCGAATTTTAACAAATATCTTTTAAATCCTAAAATTTTCAAGGACAAAAAGAGGATTTAACGAGTGTTTTGCATAACAAAGTGCAAAGAAACAATCATAGCTGTTTTGCTCCAATACTTCAACGAGCTTTCCGTTTGTTCGTAACTAACCATGTGCTTGAAACGGTTAAGCACCTTTGGCAAGAGACGATACTTTATAAATGCCTACAAACACCATTGATTTGAACATATGGCAAACTATGTTTCTGCTTGATCTTGCGAGTAGAAGTTGAAATGGAGCGTACTATGAACATGTTACAGTCGAAGCTTACTATGGACAAAACAAGGGAAGAGGGGTCATGGCAGTATGCGCTAGGAAATATGTAACTCGCTTTGAACTGTAGTGTAAATAGAATCGTTAAGGTTAAAGTAAATGCCCAAGGGCCAAGTACCTGTTGAAATAGATGACACTGATGAATTACATGAAGAGTTGAATAAGTGTGGAATCTTAGCTTGGAAAGTCCGATCGTACCAAAGGCCATTTCGTAAGCTTACACCTGTAGAAGTCGATGTCTGGTTAAAGTATTCCGTGGATGCATAGTGAGGGACTGGCAGAGGTCGGGTCTAGTAAAGACCGTAGAGTTTTGTGACACTCAGAAGCATTAATGTAGATTGCAAAAAAAGTCGATGGAAAGATTAAATGTAAAGCCGTAGGCCACGAATAAGATGCCTGCTCAAATTTAGAAATTATGGTTTTACAGATCATAATTGATTGTTAATAGTAAGTTGAAAAAATACTTAGATACAATGCATTTCAACCGATCTTATCATTTAATTCATCCTGTATTGTTTCGTTTTCATTTGGAAATTCTAAATACGAAAAATGTAATAAAACTACTATTATAACAGTTTAATTTTATCAAGATCGACGTAACAACAGGTGTCGTGCTTTGTGTGTTGTTTATTGCAGAATGAACACCTGAATTCGAGTGTCTTGTAGGATGGCACTGTCAGAGACAGTCATGAATACAGTTACTAAATACATAGAACGCGGCACGTGACCCGAGTGATGGCAGCACCGTCACTATGTCTCAGCACATGTTCACAAGCGAAGCCTAATTCACTTGTGTATCAGTCGTGCTGGAGACTGGTGCTTCTCTGCTAGGAACCGTTACACATTTCGTTTGTAATTGTATTTCATGGTGAATTCTAGATTAAACATTACTCTGCTGAGTTGCTAATTGTCCGCCAATTAACAAATACTATGTACAGAAGTTATATTAAAAGCCATTTAATCGTGATTCAAATTTTCCCAAATGGGTTGTACTAAAAATAAATGAATGTTGTCGAGAGCAAGCTTTTTCGCCGTGCCTATATTATTTGGTTGTAGAATTCATGGTCCATATAAAAGTATTTTTCTTTCTTCCAACTGTTTTAATAAGTAAGAATCTCTTAATGTATAATATTTAAGGTATTTGCTAATGAGGTGTTGCCCAAAATATGATCGAATATCATAATTGTTATTACTGTTAATGAATTGATATTAATGACATGTTAAGACGTAATTGATATGAGAAAGTTTGTTAGATTAACAGAATATCCAATAAATTAAGTCTAAATAAGCAAGCCAATCAATCTTTCGTAAGCTTATTTGTTTTACCGCGACAGCGTACTTTAAAAAATAGGTACTGAGTTTCTGAAGTCCTATTTTTTCGGTTAATCAATTATTATTATTTGTTAATGTTCTATAATTACGATAAAAAAACAATCTATGTATGTATCCATATGACACATGCCATTTTCTCACAAGGTTACTCGAAAAAAAATTAGTACACATATAGAGGTCGATGATTCGTTTACGGACTTGTACTCTAAAGAAAGTAATTTAATTTTTTTGGTTATCTTTGACGAATAAATATGGATAGTATAGAAAAAGATTAACCATATCATCAAGTAAAAAGACGCTTCTTATATATGGGATACACAGTTTTTTATAAATTCAAGAACCATTAACATGTATGCACAAGTCAATGCATGTGAATTTACCATTCCTCTTCTTAACCTTATCTCTTAAAGCACTGAGCACGATTTTTTGGAAAAATAAAACTCAGTATAGGTCCTCATAATGAGGTTCACAATACTTTATCTAAAACTTTAAATGAAAATCCTAAGTCCCCTCATTACAGTCGGAATCAAATATTATTCCTAAATAAAATAATCGAATTCAATTCGGATTTGACCAGTTTTACACTTTGTTTATTTACTTTAAAGATTATGTTGTTTGGACAACACCGCCACAAAATCCATAGCATCGCTTAATGATATATGTAGCTTATAGATGCATAATCCATCTCGTGTTATAACATCAATATTAATTATGAATATGTCTCACTTACCATAAATTATTATAGATTGTACTGTTATGTTTTCCTCGTACATGCCCACATTTTTCTTTAATAAAAAGCAATCGAATTTCATTTTTTTCATCGTAATTGCTTTTTTAATGAGGACACGGTAAAAATAATTTATAAATGGAATTTTTGTACGTTGTGTCTTTGCAATACCAACAAGATACCCTATACCCTTAATTTTACCCTTAAACAAGATGTTTCAAGAAAAGTTATTGAGGCCTCTCCTTAGAACTATCTGAGAACAATTGAACCTCAAATACAACTGTAATTCAGCTCGACTTGCTGTGGACGCTTAACGGATGATATACATTTGATATTTGTACTTCAATTTAAAATCTAGCTTTGAATCATAAACGTCAAACACGAGTCGATAATATTATGACTTTACATTTCAATTATCAAATAAAAAAGTATATAGTCACGAGGTATATTTGGTTAATTATTTACAGATATTTGAAACCCAGAATTTACAAACAGAAATTGGAACATGGGATCGGTGACCGATTAGATTATTAATTATTGTTATGTTATTTAGAATTTAAAATTAATTAAACAAAAAAGATATGATAAAAATCAGGAACGCAATAGATTCTAATTTTGATGACAACGATAATGTCTTAATAAATGTAGGATTTGCATCTCACTTAAAAAAAAATTGCCGTATATCAACAATTTATAATATAATTCATATTCATAAAATTATTTGTATTTATGATACCTTTAATAAGTACGCTGAGAACTGCCAATAAGACATACATCCTCTTCAATTTAATTTACATTCACGCAGTCTTATCACATTTCACAGACTTTCTTTCTCGCATTGGAGAAACTTTTAATCACTTAGCACACACTGATTAATTACTAATGAGAAAAATGTTTGAACTGAAGGTACACGTAATATGTAACGTAACGTAAAAATCTGCTATGCCAAAGATGTCCATCCACATCAGCGGCGACTTCTCAACTGAGCTACGTTCAGTCAACTTCAGTCGCATTCACGACCGCTCGCCCCGCGCCCAGGCTGGGTCACAAAGACCCTTTTACTTTTTCATGATCTTACGGGTTAAGTCGATAAAATTTATTGTTTTCAGTAATCAAATTTTATATCTTCGCGTACTGCTTATAGATCATTATTTTTGCGTTGGCTGCGAGTTGTATTTTTACTACGTAACTTGCATAAAAATTCTCGTATAATATACGTTATTTTTTCATCCATTTTGTATTAAAACATATTTTGGGATTTTACAATACCAATAACAATCTTTCAAATCGGAACTGATTTAGCGTGGTAAAGGTTGTGTATTATCAGTCATTATTATATATAATCATAGGTCTTTACACGTGATATTTTTATGCAAGTATCTCAGTATTTAGATATAACGAGGCAGTGAATAGTCAAATTTAGCATATCTTTCTAATTGTTAATAATCATAATGTGTCATAATGTCCTTGATAAAAGATTTATTTTTATTTTCCATATTGTTATCCAATTTTAATTACGTTAGAAAAAAATACTGCGACTAATTGATAGACACTAAGATATGCGACTGAGGCTATAAGCGATATAAAGTTTTTACCTGATGTAAATAAGACGAAGAATCCATTAAAGTTAAGCATTTTAATAATTATGTTGATGTTGCGTGCACTACCCAATTATTTTATACATTTAATTATTGGTTCAACTGTTTCTAGGATTATCACATCAAATAAAAAAAACGTACAAACATCTTTATTAATTTAAGAAGCGTAAATGTAATTCCGTCTGTACTAATACTATAAAGAGAAAATGCGAATTTTGTGAGTTTGTGTAAATGCGGAAAGAAATCTCCCTATTTGAGGGTTAGGATTTTAATACGTTAAGATTAGTTTTTCTACTATATTCTCCATGTATAGAAAGCGATCACTCAAAAACTTATATTTACAACTACCCGCAATTAAAATGTAGTATATTTTTATTCAGTCACTTTCAACACTTACATATATATTTCGAATTCGTTTTGTAAGGTTGAATCGATGTCTTTAAAATATTCTCCATATAGTTATGATCGTTTGTGTTACGTATATTGCATATATTTTGTGTAAATTGCATAGCTATCTGAGTCTAAACTACTCTTGCATGATATGATGATATCTTTTACCTTCATGGTTACGTGTTTTTAATTTTTTTGTCTATGTAAATAGCCGACAAAAGAGCAGGCGATCCTACTAATGATAAGTGGTCACCGTCGCCCATAGACATAAGTAAAATACCAAAGGCGACACTAATGCGTCATCGGCCGAGAAAGAAGAACAAAAAATGAAAGTACTGGCTCTCAAGTTCCCAGCCGTAACACGACGAGTGATTTTGGCGGCTGACTCAACCGGGAGGGTGATAGCAATCCAGACAGGCTTCACGAAAAGATAATAATACCAGTAATAGTATTGACTTAATAATAATATTGATAATATAATCATCAGTCTGCAAAATAATCAACTTAAAAAAAATGAAATTCTGCGATGTACTGTTAAGACTGATTTATGATATTGTGATATATAATATATACATACATATTAATCCCACTGCAATTGAGAAATCTTTGCACATTCAAAATATGCTAACGTAATGTATTTTACGTCTAACAAACAGGATAAGAATGTAGGAGTATAATATCATATGAACATCACTAGTCTCGTACTCCTTATTAAGGTAAATGTCATTAGTGCACGCAGGAGACGTGTATGACATTTTTCCCCCTAAAATTTGAAGAGTCGTAACACTTTGCTGTTATTGTATGATGCCATACATGAGAATAGAAGAGTATCATAAAATCATAAACACCTTCAGTACTCTCGTTATCCTTCCCTACAAATTTCTTTAGGGTTCCCCGAATGGTCGATTATGAATTTGGTGTTCACTACGTGATCGCTTTTTGTACGACTCGATTTTATCTCATCGGTGTACGTTTACGACAATAGAAAGGGAAAAAATAACGAAATATCTTTAGAATACTTGCTCACGAGAGATTTTTGTTGATAGAAAATGCTGATCAATTTAATGCTATTGCACACGATTTGCTGACGTTAAACGTTCTGTGATCATAAATGACGACATAAATTTATACTACCCGGAACGGAAACTTATACGGACTGAACAGTGTTTGTGGGGATTATTTAGATGGAATACAAGCCGAGTTAGAATGTGCTCGTAGCTCAATAATATAAATATATGAACAGTAAAGCTTGGGTTACATTCAGGGAAATTTAAGATCGTATTAGTATTTTTACAGGCAAACAAAGCCAACAAAATTGTCGCGTGTCATACAACCGCACGTGAGGTCATATTAATGTCCTTAAAAAAGATTTAAATGTACATGTTTATGCTGAATATTGCGGTATTGCAAATACGACTAATCGATATTTATGAAGGATAAAATTTAAAAGTAGGTTATAAGACTATAAAGCATTTACTCACAAATCGCTGTGAATTAAACATCGCTTTAATGATGTTTGTTAAAAACCCACAAAATATTTACGTAGTATTAGATGTGCATTACATAAAAAATATAAAAACATACAGTTTGCTACATTAACCATTAAGTTAATTTGGTGAAAAACCAGCTAATCTCCAGCCCAATCTAAAATTCCTTGCTCATGATATAGTGCGCTGAACAACAGAGGAATCTCCCCTGTGGGAGTTTGCTTGACCTTGGACTACCCAGTTTAATCTCGACAATACTCGTGCATGGTAGTAAGGTTCTTTACTTTCTTGACTAGGTTCCTTATTCTTTTTCAATATCTTTAAAAATTTTGGTTGCAGTGTCGTAAATAATAAAGCGTGAAACTACGCTACCTTTATGGCTAACATGATGCCTTTACAGTTATTGACGTCTATAGGTAACAGTGGCCTCTTACTATCAGCTGGTTCGTCTGCTCGTATTAAAAAATTACAATACTGGGTTCTGCATCATACCTACTCGTAAATAAAAATTCATGGAATCAATATTCTACAACACATTCTATATTGTGAAATGTGGTACCAATGGCACGTCTTTCAGCAACTTACAGTATGATCGGGCTGCGTGCTCAACGCTTTATCACTTAATTTGAATCGTGTTCTGAATTCCGAACACCTTGCATGGGTCAAACCCATTTCTCAGCAGAACCGAAATCATCAGCGGACGATTAATTTTATATGAGAACGATGCTGTTGTAGAAGGTTTGAATGAAATAGACTTTATAATGTGAGCGCGACATGAGTTATTAAAATAGTAATAAGAAATAGAAGTAGGTAAATACTACTTTTATATATTAATAAAATTTGTATAATTATCTAGTTAAAATGAAACCTAATTATACCGTATCAATATTCCATGTTACGAGTAAATTGTCCGTTTTGTTTCAAGTGCCATGAGCAACTTCGAGAACAATATCATAAACGAGCAAAATTTGAGAAAAAAACATTTCCTTGTTGTATTAATGTCTGCTTAAGTCAGATATCGATGCTGAGACACTCCATTCGATGTTCAAACACACTAACCGAGCTACAGAATGGTCGATGTGCACGTTAGCAATACAAAATAGATATAAATAAATAAATTTTCTGTCAGATAATTTACTACCCAGAATTTTTTCCCTAAAAAGCTTCTTCAACGTTGCATATTAAATTACATTTTGTCCATATGAATATTGCCGAAACAGTGAACATCAAAAATGGAAAAGACAAAGTAGCAAAAGAGTGTTTTATGATATCTCAAGCGAATGGTGAAAAGCGAGGAATAATATGCGAATTATTGTTAGACCAATAACTTCTGATCAATGGAGCGTTTATGGAGTAACTCAAGTCGCGAAATAATATGTTGCTATCGGTACATTTTCACAACTTCGTTTCATCGGCAGTAAATTTCTGGCCCCATAAAGTGTTCGCATCAATCAAGTATATATAGAAGAAGCTTTTTTTGTAGCTAGTGCTCAACAAATTGATTTAAGTCTCAATTTTTATCAGAGAATGAGAAATGTCTGAGTAACCTTTGGCGTGTAAGAGGCTCCATTCTCCTTGGAGTCCAATCCAACCTCCCTTGCTCATGGTGTACTTTGCTGAATTATACACGAGGCCATAGCGAACGGTCCCTCTTGTTTGAGGTCCCTGGACACTGTACCACCCAGTTTAATCTCGATGATATTTGTATGATGGTAGGGTATTTTGCTCGCCTGACTAACTACCGACGTCCTTCTAAAACCAATCGTGAATTTTTTCATGCGTGTTTTGATCGCTGTGCCAGAGACCTGGATTACCAGGTATTATTAAATACTAAAGACTTTGGGGTTACTAATATTCATGGGTAAGGGTGACCACTTACCATCAGATGACTCGTCTGCGTGATTATTCACTAGATACATAAAAATTTCTTATCCGCGGCGTGTATGCGTGGGTAGTTTTCAGGAAACGAATCTTCTGGTTTCGATGCTCTTTTATCGTGCGTTCAATCGTCGATAGTGTCATGTACTGATGATACCAATTCTCTTGGTCGTAAAAGGTCTGCCCCAGAAATTCATCGCCTTTCATGAGTACTCACGGAGATGAATATGTAACTGATATATTTTTGTTTAATGTGCTTTTTCATGTAAAATGAACAAATTGGCAAACGGTTACAACCACGTCTGGAGATCCATGGGTGTCCGAAACTGCATCCCTGCAAACAAATACGTAATATATATCACATTCAATTTTTGCGTAAAATCTTTGAAAAAATAATTTACAATCAGCTACTATCACATTTTTCAATAAACAAATTATTTCACATTAATCAGTTTGGTTTTTCTAAAGGAAAAATACCACTGATGCAGGCATAGCACTCCTTAAACATATTTTTGATGCTTGAGAGTGCAAACAGGATGCTATTGATATATTCTGTGACCTCTCAAAAGCGTTTGATTGCGTCGACCATAATATATTAATGAATAAACTTAGGCATTATGGTGTCTCTACACAATCAGTTAGCCTTATAAAATCTTATCTTTCTAATAATAAAAAATAATAATAAAAAATAAATACAATAAAATAATAATAAAAAAATAATAATAAAAATAATCCCCAGGGGCAAACATTTCCATGGAGGTACCCCAAGGATCAATATTAGGACCACTACTATTTTTAATATATATCAATGATCTTCCTTATTGCACTAGCGACTTGTGTAAAACTGTTTTGTTTGCTGATGACACCTTCTTACTTTTTAAAGTAGATAGGAGAAAACAATGTTTTGACGGTGTAAATAATACTGTTTCGCAAGTGTTACACTGGTTTACATGTAATAACCTTGTGTTAAACGCTAAGAAAACAAAATGTATTAAATTATCTTTACCAAATGTTAGACAAGTGCCATCTCATATTGTTTTAAATAAGGAAGTGCTTGAACTAGTGAATTCTACTACATTTCTTGGAATCACTATAGACTCACGACTACAATGGAGTCCTCATATTGAAATCTTGTCAGGGAAACTTAGCTCTGCTGCCTACGCTGTTAAGAAAGTGAGGCTTTTAACGGACGTAGAAACAGCAAGATTAATTTATTTTAGCTACTTTCACAGTGTGATGTCCTATGGTCTGTTGTTGTGGGGCTCAGCTGCAGATATTAAGTCGATTTTTATATTACAGAAAAGAGCAGTACGCGCCATTTACAACCTCAGGCCTAGGGATTCCCTTAGAGATGTCTTTAAAGAAATTGATATATTAACTGTGATGCTACAATATATTTTAGATAATATTATGTACATTAAAAATACTCTGATAGTTTTCTTAGGAAGAATAATGTTCACAGTATTAATACTAGGGGTAACGCTTAACTGATTGTTCCAAATTTCAGACTAAGCAAAACTTTCATGAGTAGATGTGTAAATATTTATAATAAAATTCCATTAGAATTGACAGAAATGCCATATTGTAAATTTAAAACTCACGTCAAAGGCGTTCTTATGCGGAAAGGTTATTACAAACTTGATGATTACTTTTAGGATAAGAATGCTTGGACATGAGTTTAATATTAAGCCAGTTTAAGTGCGTTCTGTAACTGTGAGTAGGAAAAAAAAAACTCTTCGGTAGTTTCTTGCCGCTTCTTCCAAGACCACTCACAGTAGGGATTTGTTGAAGCGATAGCGTAGTTCGACGTTCGAAAAGTGTTTGTAAAAACCAACTTCGAACAAAATATTATTTCATTTCATTTCATTTCGTTTCGTTTCGTAAAGAGCTAAAATGGATGTAAATTCTTTTATATTACGCGTAATAAAACCTAACATTTTGAAGCTTATTTTAACAACTTCATTAATATGATCAGTGTAACGTAATTTTTAATCAAGTAATACCCCAAAGTCTAACATTTCCTCCAATCTTTTTAATTTTTTATTAAATATATTATACCTCGAGTTATATTTAATCCGTTTTCTAGAAATTATTAAGTTTACATATTAAATGTAAACATTTTTCAACATTCAAGTTCATTGCGTTTGTCACACACCAATCAGCAACATTGTCAATATCTGCTTGAAACAACTCTTCATCTGTCGAATTTTGTACGACTTTGAATAACTTCAAGTCATCTGCATATACATATGTAGTTGGAATTCTCAATATTTAATGCAGCCTTTAATGTCATCAATGAACAAATTAAATAAGACTGGACCTAAAATCGAGCTCTGAGGAACACCAGATAAGAGAGTGAAGGAGTTCGATCTATACCCGTATACCACTACCTACATTTTGCGATTTTTTTAAATAAGAATCAAATCACAGTAGTAGTGAGCCGTTTATATGAAACTGTTTTTTTTTTTTTTTTAATTTATAGATAAGTATAGTATGGTCCACTCTATCGAATGCCTTGCTTAAATCATTATAGAGAACATCTATCTCCTTGTTTGAACCCAACTGTGGTAGTAGTTGTTCAACAAATAACATTAAATTAGTGGTTGTTGAGTGTTTGGCTACAAAACCATGCTGTTGTTCACATAATATTTGTTTTGTGTGCCAAGTAATGTGCGGACTAATTATTTGTTCAAATACCTTTGCTAGTACTGGTAGTATACTGATGGGTCTATAATTTTCTATCATATGTTTATCGCCACATTTCGGAATAGGTATCATTATAATTATATTTTGGTTTTGTTATTCGTGGACATAAGTCGATTCTTAATCACAAATTTGACACTAATAGCAATAGACAGCACTTTTTTATATTATGTAATAAAATAATTATTTAGATGTTATCCGCAATTTGTTATAAGTCTCCAGTTGTATGAGACAAAAGACAAACTGTGGGGCCAACTTATACTTAGTGAACATTGGTGCTCATGGATATCAATCAGTAATACGAATTACCGACTCTGTTATCAATGGTACGAAGCCAATGAAAACACGCTCAAGAGTATAAACTTCGCGCGTGATCTTGTTTTTAGTCGCACCATTTAAGAAAATCTTCAGTTTTTTTTTCTAAATAAAAAAACCATTTCAATATAAAGTTTTACATGAAAACCAAAAGATTTTTGTATTATAAACATTTCAGATAAAAGTTACAGTTATCAAATGTTGATTCAAAAATTTTCAGTTTTAGCTTACGAATGAAAACCTGCGATATTACTCCAGTAATTAAAGTTCTCTTTTCGTAATTAAAATTTTTTGAGTGTAAAGCTGCGAGTTTTGTTGATTTTTTATTCTTAAATAGAGCACAACATTTTGGTGCTTCCGAAAAGCAGTAGGTAATCAAGGTGAAACATGTATTTTATTGTATGTAACACAGGAAATATTTCACTGTTTTCGTTCTTACCTACAATATTTTTTTTTTTTGAAATTGAATATTGTGCCTCAAAACAAATATCTTTCAAACTGTTGAATTTTAAAAATAACAATGTAGCTACTTTAGCTTATGTACATAAATGCCAGCTGAACTTATAAATAAGGATAAGTATTAATTATGTTAAGTTTTACTTCTTAATTGATAATGTTATCAACTTAAAACTACCTATTAATTTCATAACAGTAAGTGAAGCAAGCAGCGCAATATCGTAGTTTTTCCCATCTGATTTTCTTATAACAGAATTAAAATATGAGACTCTTTTTCCGCACTGAATAAAGAAAACAAAGTTCTGATGCCAGCGAGCGGGTGCGGTTTTATTTTACCGAATACAGCATAAATTATGGGCCGTATTTACGATAAATTATTCGCATTCCTTGCACTTAATACGTTTCAGTGAAGACCGTTGCACTATCTGTGCTAATCTGCAGTTTTTACGGGCTTAAACTGTGAAAATTATTTACATTTCTATTTGCTCTTCTGTTTTCGCTAGAAAAAATTATATATTTTTTTTTATATCTGTGATATTCATTAAAACTTCGATTTAGCCTAGAGGTTAATTATATTTGTTTGGTTATTTTTTTCATTAAAATAATCACTATTTTGTCGAGCAGACGAGCAACCTGGTTGTAAGTAGTCACCGTCGCCCATGGACATTAGTAACACCGGAGCCATCATTGATGCGTTGTCGACCAAGAAATAAGAAGAAAGAAACTCATTGTCACACACCCGCGTGGTCTTATTAACGACAATCTTCAAAATGGCTACAGAATTATTCATTGGTGTTATCGCATAAGCTAGCTACAACTAATTCAATATACGTCTTTGAATGAATACACTACTAATAGGCCTACAATTACCTACATATTTTTCTATTCAATATGAAATTAGCAAATGAGTATTAGTTCTACCGCCGATGACCACCGTATCCTTTAACTATAAATGACCTCAAATGTTCTATATGACACAAACGTATCCTACTTCTATGGCCTGACGCTTGTGAATGGTACATAATTAATAACCGTTACTAACTTCACAACTTTCATACCGAAAGGCAAGGTTACTCAAAACACTTATTTCAAAGCAGAATTAACAATGGTTGTGGCGATCGGTCAATCAGAAAAACCGTACAGAATTTACCGTCCTTCGCTTCACGCCTCACCGAACTATAAAGTTTAAAATTATGATAATATATGGTGAAGGTCCTTTCCTAGGCAGACATTTTATGATTTCTTTTAAATAGCAATCATGCCCATAAACACTTCACTTTGCTTCCCATAAAACCAAATTTGACAGAACTGTAAAATGAACTGATGAGTATTACACATTATTAGTAGGTATAATTCGGGGAAGAAGCTCTTCAGACATGAAAACATAATGGGAAATTTTATCTTTCTTCTAAAAACATTCCACGTAGCATATTACTACGAAATGTGAAGGTGAAGTGCAAAACTGTGTTGTAATTGTAGAGTTTTATAAAGCGAGGGTACCATGTTGTGTATACCTAATTATATTAACCTATTTAAAGTAATGTAATCATTCCATAGCGTACAATGAGGGTTCAAACTTCCTTATACTGTGAATGTTATAAGGACGAAATATTTGTTCTAAGTCTAAGGCCGTGTTTGTATCTTGAATGAATATATCTTACTTATACACCATTATTATGTGATAATGATATACCGTCAACGTTTTATTCCAAAAAACATACTTAAATACATACACAATACATATACAGTATTAGTTCAAATTACTTTAAAGGAAATCAAACTACAATTTGAAAGTGTCAATCGAATGCAAATCTCATAAAAATCCAATTCATGAGATCTCAACCTTTTGCGAGAGCGTTACATTGGTTAAAAGGCAACGTAGACAAGATTAAGTCTTACTTAGGCGAACTAATACGTTCAAACATTGGATCATGCTCACAGCAAGACTACGGTAGCGGTGAGAAAATATTGATAGATGTTTAAACAGATACTAGGTTTAATCTGTCAAAGTGTATAAATTTTGCGAGTCGAAATATTTCCTGAGCTTCACTATGGTAAGAAATCATTCACTTTGAAATAGTTTAACCGTCAACTTTTACTTTGTTTCATATTGATCGTATTAATAAACTATTGAGCACATTTGACACTGTCGTAAAGAATAAAAACTTGTTTCAAGTTAAAAAATCTGCTCAAGGCACCATACTATGAGAGCTTGCTTTTCAAATTCAGTGAGGTCACTTAAATCCATAACAGCGTTAAAAGGCTACCACTTCTTACTTCATCTTTTGAAGTAATCGAGTGCGTTCAGATTCGTTATACCTGTGGTATATGGTTACTTTACAAAGGCTATTAATTTCCATAAATGCTATTTGAGGTCAATATAATATTCGATTGTAGGCGACATTTGAAATTGCTTTTATCGTCGTGTACAAACGATAAACGGAAAGAACGCGTGTCTGTTAAAAACTTACTTATCACACAAATTAAAAATCAGAATTCTGAGACCTCATTTTTATGATTACTTTGTATGAGTTAGAGAAATTAAGACAAAGTTTTTGCTTCCTGCATATCTACAACTTTGATAACAGCATAATATCTTCGCCACCAATCCGTACTGTGGAGGAGCGTGGAGGAGCACTCTCTGGGCTTTCTTATTTATGAGAGGAGAACCCGTGTCCGGCAGTGGGCCGCTAATGAGTTGATGTTATCATATCATGTTATATGAATCAAGTCCCCTAAGTATATTATCTTGAAGTATATAGATTTTATTGTTGTTATACCGTTCCTAGTATCAGCAATATTAAACAGACACGCCTAATTTGTAATTAAAACGGTGTGTAAAGCACTTAAGCATCGGTTCCGTATTCTCGTGTGAAACTTAAGATGTGAATTAGCAATTTGGCGTAATGTAATCATAGTATGTTGTGAAATAAACAAACATTGTTGTTCCATATAATTTAATACACCGACAATGTCATGTAATACTAGTCGGGTTTCTATGTAAATTGTGTACATTATAAGAGTTAACGATTTTATGATAATAAACCCATTTAGGTTTGTTGTGAACTAATTTATAGTAGATTGAGTACCCTGCCGTATTGCCTATATAGTGAAGTGAAATAGTGAAATTGATTTTAATTTCAAAGGCTGTTGCTTGATTAAAAGAAGCGTAATATGTTCTCCTATACATCTGATGCATTTATTAATAAACGAATATTTAAATACTTTCTCTCAGTTGGTAGACGTACATACAAGAATAATAATAGGCATACAATTTCAGAATTTGCTTACGCAGACTACGACTCCTTAGAAGATCAGTGCCCTAATTGTCACTTCCCTCGATATAACTAAATCATTGCTGTCTTCAGTGTGGCTTACATAAACAATGATACTATTGTTACTGCTTTTAGTAGAAACACAATCGCTTCACGGTTGTGACGGTTGTGTCAATTGTGAGTATTGTGAGCCCTTCATACCTCAATATATCTATAATTATGATAAAAATAATGGTAGTACAACAACTTTCGACCCTCGCATTGGCCATTTAGTTTATCAATTCGCATTCCAACAGCATTTCCATCGATACACTCCAAAAAATATTTTACAAGACATGTGAGTGCCTTGCAATGGACCGTGAATATATTATGTTTTAAGTCTTGGTTGCCTATAATATATACATATAATAACATTCTAACTCATCGCTTTCTGTACACGAACGATACATGAGAAAAAATATTATTAGGAGCCTTTATTAAAGCAACAGAACACAAAACAATGGTTGATGCAATTTTTGTCTGTTTGTTAACTAATCTCAGAAACGGCCTAATCAATTTCGTTTTGGTTTTGACTAATGTATTGCAGTAAGCATCACTTAATACTTAAAGTTTGCTACATTGGTATCCGTCAATAAATTTGCTAGTACGAAATAAATCTTATCAAAATCAAAAATATATTGGTAATAATAGCTATGATATTTCGCAAATTGAATCGTAGAATGGTTTGCACTTCAATTCTTGCTTAATATTTTATTCAGAACTCCAAGGTAACTGAGGCATTAGCGCGATTATTGTGCTTCACGCGTTCATAAGCAGATACAATTACTTTACCATTCTGCCTTAAGGATCTTTCAGATAGGACAGGAAAGCAATATTGTGGCTGAAATATTATACCAATAATATTAAAATGTTATGTTTTCAGGCCATATTCCCCTGCTAGTAGTGCACCCTGTTGAACAACAGGCAAGACAACGGCGCCAGGATATTCCTATTGGATATCACTGAATTATGTACCACTTAGTTTGATTCTGATGGTAGTTGTGCATAATGATAAGGTTCTTTACCTACCCGGCAAGCTAGCTAGTTTTTTCTTTAATCAACCGTGAAATTAATATTTTAATACCCTTGGTTGCGGAATTGAAGACATAGTCCTTAAGCCGTTTCTCATATATTTTCTTAACATAGGAAAGTTATAATATCATTCTAATACAAATTCATTTATGGATCAAAAAAGATAGTAGAAGAATGCATAGGGACCTTTAAAATGGAAAACGTTCAAATTTGAAGAATTGAATAATTTTGATTTTGTAGACGTGCAAACAGAAACTTCAAAACTCACCGGTCATGGCATTAAACTAATAAAAAACAACGAACATAACGATGATGTTACCAACCGACGGTACAAAGCAGACACTGAATCATTCATAAGAGATTCTAATATCTTTTTATACCGACCCCTGGCTGCAGAAGAGGTGTTGGTGAGTAACAATCTCGAAGTGGTCTCTTCACCGATTTTATTCTAAATAGATTTATCTGATATTAAAAAATAGTTGTGTTTGTTATCTAGCACAGATACTGTACAGTATAGGACGTCGAATATTTAACAACTGACAAACGAGTCACTACTGACTCCGTCGTGAAATAGTTATAATTGTGAGACTAATTTATATACATAAGTAGGTGAAACATAGTAAATGATATATATTAAATTAGAAATTAATCGATATTTTAAGCACTAACCGCAAATATTATGATAATTTTTACAATAATAAATGATATCCATAATCATAATACTTACCGTAAACAGACATGTGGCATTCAAGAATTCACAAGTTGTCTAGAACGGCCTTTATTAGCGTAGTGAGGAAAAGTGCGATTTCCATAGAAAAAGAATCGTTCAACTAGAAACTTGCAGCAAAGCATGCCCGTGTACTTTTTTATCGATTTCTCATGTCGCGTTAAAAGGGCTCATTTGGTTTTATTGTATAAAATGGATGGAAGTAATTTGCATTGAGTTGGTGGTCACGCACGAGGCGGGCGGTTTCCTTTTTATTGTTCGGTGCTTGCTACCTTTGCGGTTCTTAATACCGTAGGGTAGGGCTCGGACTAGGTTAAGCCTAAACACGAAGCATGATGACGTGTAAATAAGAAAATAAATTACAGTTTTGAAATTCTGTCGTTACGTAGTATGTTATATTACACTATGTCAGTATGTAATTTTTACACTTGGTGTCCTTACTTAATTTTATATAAAGAAAAGTTTTTTTTTAAATTATAATCTGTTCTTCCTAGTGTGCAACAGTTTTATTTGTTGCTGATAACTCCCTTGTTTTATTGTAAACATAAGAAACAAATAATTTGACGGTGTAAATACCTAATGCTGTTTCGCAAATATTAAATAGGTTTACGTGTAAAAAATTTTGTTAAACTCATAAAAGGCTTATGTAACGAAGTCTTATTATTAGATGTGAAGCGTACCTGTACTAGAATTAATAAATATTTTTTGATGTTGACAAATTAGCAGACTAGCCCCCTTATGGTAAGCGATCACCGTCCTCTTGGGCTTAAGGTTTTTGTAACAAGATTAACACTCCAGTTTCAACATTTGGAAATAAAGTGAAAGATAATCTATATCATGTTTTGGCGTTTTATTGAGTGACGTTTTCATAGGTAAAAGTGTAAAAATCTATACATATAATAAAATTTTATCTGATCGCTTTCTATACATTAAGGATATATGACGAAAACTACTATTAGGAGTCTTGATTAACGTAATAGAACTCAAAACAATATTTGTTTGGATTTTTGTCTGTTTGTCTGTGCGGTTATTCGTGATAAGCTCAGAAACGGCTAATCCGATTTAGTTACGATTTTCATTAATGTGTTAGCAGTAAGCGTCACTTAATACTCTTATTTACAGTTCGTTTCATTTCAATCCGTGGATAAATAAAAAAGTTATGAATGAATATACGTTTTTCTAATTTACAGAACGTGAAAAACCCAGTCCTAAAACAATGTAGATCTATTTCTAAGCGTAAGGTAGTTTTTCTGAAGCGAAGCGAGGACAGTTTGTTACTTTATAATGTAATTCAGCTGAATGAACGGCATTTCCGTATTTTAAATTGTAAGCTTCTGTCAAATACATTGTTATGATAAAATTATAAACTAAATGATCACTTCAAAGGTAAGACAGCCTGCAGATAAGCTTAATACTTAATAATAAGTAAGCAAGTGTTCCTCGTAACTGCGAGTAGAATATATTTTCCTTCAGATTTTTTTGACGTTTTTTCTTTCGGGACGGTTCGTGATTGGTGCTCGGTGACGCGTTGGTGTAGTTTCAAGGTGTTTTTAAAAACCTACACCGAACAAAAATTGACAATTTAATTTACAATTGCAATTAGAGTAAACTTTATTATTATTTATTTGAACTGGACTTCTATTAAGGATTGCCGTACCAATAGCTTCTCGTCTAAAACTATAACTAGCTCGCTGACACTGCAACCAAAACCACTGACCTACTGCCTTAGAAAGTCATTTAACTGAAGACCTGCCGATTTTGAAATAATGTTATGGATCAATGCACAACTGTCTCAGTATAGGATTCAAATCATCTGTTGCAATAGAAGGGCTAAAGGCCACAATCTACCATGTTGGCCAAGAGCAGATTGACAGGGTTTAAACACTTGAGAAAATTATAGAGAACTTTTAGGTGAGTACGTTACCTTACGTAGGTTGTGAAAGTTTATATGTAAAATATGCCTTATATACCAGTATAAAATTAAATGTGTTCATTAAGCAAGTCACAGAAACATTATTTTATTTAAAAATAAAAGAATACAAATACATCAATGTTTATTAAACAATATTTTAACATCATTTTATTTCTGTATATTTCTCTGATCCGTTCCTTGTTAGCACATTTTGTAAAATAATTTACATAAAGTAAGCAAGGGAAACCCCTTGCTTTTCAGTTTACGCCACGACATCTGTAATGACTAAGGAGTTATTTTGAGACACCATCAGACCGTAATTAGGGACTGAAGAAGAAAAGCGCGTACAGTCAAAAGTTTACAGTAGATAACTCATTTAAATACTATGGATATAAGGGACTCATGATGAATTTATAATCTAAAATATTTATAGAATTATCATTATTGAAAATGAAGATGACGGTGACAACTAATATAAACAGAAGCAACAGAACAAGAGAAAATATGTTTATTATAAAATTAGCGAACTGCCCTCATTTCGCTTCAGATTAACTACGCCTTACGTTTAGAAATAACACTTGCATTGTTTTAGAACTGGGTTTTTCTCGTTCTATGAATTAGAAATATATTAATTTATAACTTTTTTTAATTATGGGCGGATGGTAATGAAATGAACTTTAAATGTTGAAAAATATTTACAATAGCGAAAACCATAATGAAATCGGTTAAACCGTTTCTGAGATTAGCGCGAACAAACGCACAGACAAACAGACATATAGACAAACAGACAAAAATTCTAGAACCTATTGTTTTGGGTCCTATTGCGTTAATAACGGCCCGTAACAATAGTTTTTCTCGTAAATCGTTCATGTACAGAAAGCGGCCAGTTAGAAGTTTATTATATGTATAGATGTATGGTCCAAAATGGTCCATGGGCGACGGTGACCACCTACCATCAGGTGGCTCGTTAGCTCGTTTGTCGGTTATTTACATAAAAAATTATAAAAAAAAACATTAATCATTTAATAAATCTGAAGGCTCTAATTTTCGGTGTTGAAGTTTTTTTTCTTATAAATAATGACACATATCAATTTTGTATTACAATATGAAACGTGAACAAGCGTCGATATATTTAAAAACAGCATTAAACACGAAATTTCTCGCCAAATTTTTATGTCACCCTTACTCACTAATTAAGAGAAGTAATTAGCCTGAACAAAAAATTTGGGACTAAGGTTTACAAGCAAAAGCAAAACGAATGATCAGCAGAAAGGGAACTAATTAGCCGCTACACAAATGGTAATTGTGGTATTCAAGGGAAATTTTTCAACGGTTCAATGAAAGAATAAAAGTGTTGGCCTGTTGGCGTAAGAAGTTGTTATATTTTTAATGCCAACTTTTAAAGTGCTCTTCGAACTTTTTTCCTGCCAGTAGCTAGAAACCGAAAGGGCGGGCTACCTACACTGGCAACAACTGATATCCGAACCACGCAGAATATCTCACGGTTCAAAAACTCTGATACCGTGCGAGAGTACTGTCAGAATAAAACTGGGCAATACACAACCCAATGTCTTGTGTGATCTAATGTGGGATCTAATGTCACTTCTTTTTTCGCTGTTCAGCATAGTGTATCATGAGCAGGGAATTTCATAGTTTTAATGATCTGATCATGTTCCAAAATTGAAATGCTGTTTTTATTATTGGCTTCTACCCATTAACAGTCCATTGCAGGGCACGGATCTCTCCTTATAATTAAGGAAGCCTAGAGCGTACTCTACCACGATAGCTCACTGTTGATTGATGAAATGTTTACTAGTCAATACAACTGTAGGAAAATTTTATGATGTCCAGAAACGGACAGATGCATGAGTCATTCAATATGAACCCTAAACAAAAACATATACAAATAAATAATCGACCATCATCCAGAACTTCAAGACAAATATTTTTTTGATACACAATTGTATTCTTATTCAAAAATAAAATACCCCGGCTGAGGATGAAACCCGTAACCTTTTGCTTCAAAACCAGGGTCACTACCAACTGGGAACCGGGTTGTCAATGATGGTGATACTACTGGGATATTATTTTACGTGGTGGTAAATTGTACAAAATATAGTATTTAAGTTTACACGTTAAAGTTACGTTGGGCAGCTCGTTAGAATTAAATACGATGGTGGACTGTAGAATTCAATACCGCAGACTCTCGTCAAAAGTTCACGTTCAAAAAAACCTCGGTTTCATGCCGTTGCTCATTACTGTAAGTTATAAATAGGAAACAGACATTTAAACTGAGACATGGCTAAATAAAAAAAAAATCATTACGGCCAGACACCATTTAATAATGTCTGAAACGTTAAGCTTATAATTTTAGAGATTTGACTTAAAAAATTGAGTTATAAAGCGATGCTAAGGAATTAAAAGTAGGACACAAATAATGAAACTCAGTCAAAAATTTGAGAATTTTTTTCGTGATTACAAACCATACATTTAATAAAATATATGAATAAATAAAACGTTTAGTCGCATCCCTCTGGAGAAACAATAATTCTTTAATGATTTTAACTATACTATGGACTTCCTGTATGAACCAATTACATGGATCATGTTCGCAACGAGACTGTGATGGCAGTGAAAAACTATTGAGTTAAGGTTTGACAGACACTAATGATGGATGAGTGTGTAAACTTAAGGTCTATTTATTTCACGTAATAAACTACCTTATTCAATGTCAAATACGTCTAGGTTTGGCGGGTAATGCTCATAGAAGCACTTACCTGATAATGCTCCGTTTCAGGTTGAAACGCGTATTGGTTGATAGTAAGTTTGTTGATATTTTGATTATTCATTTGTTCTTTCGAACTGTCTCACTGCTGAGTTTGGGTCTCTTCTCACAATGAGAATTTTGGTTATGATTGATGATTATTGGAATGTTAGTTATTTATGATAAGTGCGATGATTCTTTCTTAGAAAAGAAGGCGGTGGTAATATATTATAGATTGTGTTTATGGATTTTTGCAAAGTACCTATTCTGCAATTCATTTACTTTAATGCTGATTTATATATTCCTAGTGGCTTATATTTTATATTCTGGATTACTTATTCTACAAATATTAATCAATTTTTTAATAATTACTTCTTCTAAAAATACCCAAATAGGTGCAATCACTAAATTCACATTTATATATTTTTAATGTACTGAAATACAAATACCTTTCTGAATTCTTCATTAATATTTTAAAACAAAGCATTATAACGATTCCCTGGATCACGATGTTTTAAGGGGAAATTTGATAAAATTTATACGAGATGTTTTTTTACAGATACCTTATTTTTGGTAATTATCATACACTTTACGAATTGATTACTTTTTGCAGAGAATTAAAAAACCGATTTTCTTCACAAATAAGTCTGGAATAAGTCAAAATTGCAAATCATATTTTTTTCGCATGGGAATTTTAGAATATTCTTGTATGCTTATGGATTAAGCTGTTTTACGTCCGTTACGTTTTACGAGATACGCCTGTAATATTTCGACGTGGAAAGCATATTATAATAATAATATATATCAGTTTATATTGACATACACCAAATAGACCTGAGAATTAATGAAAACTTAATACCAAACACTATTTGTCTGAAAAACCCATCGCCTAAGCTTAACGGTTATCACAAACAAAAACGAAGCAACCTATTTAATAAGACGCACGATGGTATTCAAACATGCAATATATAGTTTTGTGTAAAACGTGTGTTATTGAAAACATTTTAATGTCACTATACATAAACATGAATTATGTAAGGCTTTAAAGGTTAAAGAGATAACTGTTAAATATTCTTCTTCTACTATTTCATAACGGTGGCAGAGGAATGTTTTCTGTATTTTTTATTTTTAACTATAGTTTAAATTAAAAAAAAACACACTTTACTTTTATACACTTCTACGTCGGAATTAAAATGCGCACACAGTTCATGTACTTTCAAAATTAGGGTATGTAATATTCTAATCGAAAATTACAGAATTCAAGCCAGAGTTCAATGACAAGCCCGATAATTATAAAGTTAGAAAAAATCTAAAATACATAACTTATAAGCGGGGACGGGAAAGTTACTTTTCATGGCATCTTCATATAAAACTGAGTATTTTATTTTAATGACGTATTCAATGTTTTTACGTGATCACGAAGCGGCCTGTATTCAACATTTGAACCGCTCGTTAGAACCAAACGCGGTGGCGGAGTGCGAAGTGAATTCATTATCGGGGGTAGTCGTTAGTGGTTCGCGAGCCTGTTCCCTGGCTCTGAATAAGCCTTCGTAATAGCGTGACGTGTTTAATCTACAATAAACAGTTATATAGCGGCTATCTATCTATTTGTGTTGGTTTTTGTGTAGATTGTAAACTACAAAAAATATATGTTATAAAATAACTTAAATTGAGAAATGTGCATTTAGTTTAACATTGATCATCATGACAAGCTCATACGGTACTTTATAAGCGAAGGTTCAATTAGGCCTGGAAATTACATTTATAAAATATATTTTGTTTCGTGAAAATTTTATTTTGATGCAAGTAAACCTCTCGCGTTGCTTTCGGAAACAAAACTCCCGTTTACATAATTCTCGCAATTGAACGTGCTATCAAACTTTTATAAAATATCCGGTTTTTGTAAATTTCATATTTAAACAATTTGTATTAATTCTTAATAATCAGACTTCTTAATTTATGCTAATCAAAAATATATTTACTTTGCTACAAAAACATGTAAAAACATTATTCATTAACGCCTTAAAAAACTTTTCGAGATGAAAAGTATTTTAAAATGTTGACCTGTAGTACAGGTTGAAATTAAGTCAATATTATATTAATTTATATAGCGCTTTACCATGAATGTTTTAACATATGTACATAAGAAAAAAATTAAGCTTCTATATCAATATCAAAACGTATCTATACATTTTATCTGCGTTAAACTACCCAAAGGAACTTTAATATTTCAGTGTTATAAATAATGTACATTTTTATTATAAATATAGATAACAGATTAGTTGTATAATGTATTATTGGTATAGATACTTACTGTTATTTACTCTCAAATACTTATGTAACTAATTATTTTCATAAAATATACGTTTTCGCTATTTTATAGCGAAGAAAATTCAAAGTATATATCGTAAAAAAAAATCTTTCTACTTTTCACATGTACAATATGTACATTGACCTTCCTGATGGGTTGTATGCAAAGGCAGTAAGTAACAGGTAATACGTGTTCGTCTGATACAAAGAAACCAACGCGAGGGAAGAACAACATAACTGTTTAGCTTTTCATGTACAAATAGACGCAAAGAAAATGAAAAACCTTTCTCTACAGTCATACTTATTTTACGGTCCTTTTTGAAGAAACAAGTATCGCAGCTTTGCTGTATACTTGGAGCTCTGTTTACTTTTTAACAAGAAAAAATTCGTTTAATATTATGTTCAATTCTAAGAAGCGAAGCAAATGAAAGCTTAAAATAATACATTAAATTTAGTTCATACTTGTTTTATAGCAAGTAAGTTTCGTGTTGTTAAGAAAGAATTTAAAGTAACAATAAGTTGGCCCAAGCAAAATTAATATAATTTTAGTCCTCGCTTTGGTTTTAAAGCCTTACTCATTACAATTATGAATATGAATCATTGTATATAAAGTACAATAGAACATAAAATTTATTACGTTTTGATTTAGAACGCGATTATATGAGTTTTTGTTTTTTCAGATATATTTAATGTTTTGTGGAAAAAAAGTAATAATGACTCGGGAGGGATTACGACAATGTGACCCCAATTATTTTACAACAATGGCTGTTTTGTATCTGGGACTTAGGAAACCTCAAATTTGCATGACATTGCTCTGTATGAAACGCGATTTGCTGTTGTAAATACCCAAGAGGGTTAAGTACTTGGACACTCTTAATTTTATGTATGAATATTATTAGCACTCGGCACACTTAACATTAAAAATTGTAATTGTAGATTTAACAAGAGATAAGTTTGGAGTTAATTATTGCTTTGATAAATTATATTAGTATTTTTATTGTAATTTTTTTCCATTTAAATTCAGTGTTATTTTTTCATGTTTTTATGTTATATTTTTCAATTTATTAACTAACTACGAGAGAGTCGAATGGTCGGTTATATGAGTTGCTATGAATGTGTTTATGTATTATGCTCCAAACATAATTGAACAGATTTTATTTATTTATTTAAAGCGGTTTAGCTATATTGATTACAAAATAGAATCAGCGCTGTTACTTAAAAAAAATCGCATAACTGGCTCAGGAATGACAAATTTATTTATTTTCAAAGAAAAAATTTAATAACTTAGAAACCAATAATTTTACCGTAGCCTCTGTATTTAAGGAGTCGGCCTACAGCTTACCTGCATTTTTAGTGTATTTTTATATACGTACCGACCCATGTAAAAAGGATAGATTAAATGTTATTATAATAATGTATTCTAGATAAGCTTACGGGGTATCTGACTTATGATATTTTAAGCGCATTATTATTAATAGCAAAAAACCCTACGGTTCACTAAAACGACCTGCACAGAAAAGCCATATCTCTGCTCACTACATAAATCAACCCTAAATAAAGGAGCTCATAAGTTGTCAACGTAATGCCATTCAGGCGGCCCGGGCGCGTAATATCACAGAATAAATCACGTTCAGTTAAAATATGCCTCAATACTCACTGCTGAATAGCAAATTTAAACGTTTAATGGAATCAAAAAGTTCCTAGGTGGAAAAATAAAAACGAAAGGAGGAAGTCTTGCTCAATATTATTTCTCAGTATGAAAGACATAATTATTTTTCACTCTCTATGAAAACCATTATTTAGTTACTTTGCTGTATGCAAGATGATTTTTGGCAAAATAAATTTTTATCTAATCTTCGTATAATACTCAACAAAAGAAATTAGTACGCATGCAATTAAAAATTTCATTCTATTTAATTATTATATTAAACAATTTAGCCATGTTTAACTTACCTGTTCATTATTAATTTTACATACATTACAAAAATCGTCAGAGGTACTATCGAGTTAAAACTGTACAAGTCATCAATTGAATTATCCAGCAGAATATGTCAATAATAAAGAAAATATGTTAATTGTAAATAGACTAAACTCTTCCGCTGCACAAAATTCACTTTTGGACGTTACATATAAAGATGGCAACGTTTCATCTTAAATTATTCAGTCTTGAGTTTCTGTAACGGCAAATAATAAGAGGGCTAATTTTAAATATTTGTAAAGTAAAATAAAATCTCATTCGTTATAGGTATAGGGGTAAAAAGGCGTGTTTGTTTAAAAAAGTTGAGAATAATTACATTAGCAGTGCTGACTAGTGCTGGAAAGGCTAGAGCGAATAGATTCTGATGTTTTGTTAGTGTGTAGAGCGCTGTCTTAGCTTAAATATTAGAATTTGCTTGAGAAATACGTATTTAATTATATTTTTTAATCGCGTATATTTTTACCTACATTTTGTACAAGCATATTTGAATAAAAATACATTCGAAAGTGTAGCATTTACTGGCTAACTATTACTATCACTATATAGTAATTTTTTAATATTATATACCTTTTTATTTCTTTTGCACATAGCAAAGGCGTCTAATTAAGCTTGTATTTTTATTAGGCGTTTTATCCGTAGGTACATTTGGAGGTAAAATAAACTATTATTTGGTCACTTGCGTTTTTGTCAGTCATAATGCACTTTTCTTTGAAAATATTACAAAGATGATCGTTGAATTTTAATAGGTATGTAGAGTTAAGTGTCTCAATTTCATAATTGAGATTTCAATGACATATTTCGTAAGTAAATTAAATGCTAAATTAAAATAAAAACTTTAATAAGTGTATCATGCCACATAAAATAAAAGTGCATGGTATGAGAGATGCTAGTATAAGTCTTATAATTCTTTTAAATGCTTGATATTGTGCTAATATATAAAATAAATTAGTCCAATATTCATTGCAACCCTCCATAGTTACCCAGAACTGAGCCTAAAATTATGAAAACGAAAATCATACGGATAGATAGTGCAGGTTCTCTATTTGTGAATGTGGGATACAGCTCCACCCTAAAAATACTCCCAAAATACAGAAATATGATAGCCGTTTGAAATATTTTGGAGCAATTTACGTTTGCAGCATAAACTTTCCGCATTAAATTAAACATCGTATAACGTATTATCTACACAGTTTACAGTATGCGGCCGAGAGGAAAACATCATTCATGTCCATGTGATATTGGTGATTATTTCTACCTTAAATTCGCACTATATTTAAGCGATTTCTAAATAACCTTACATTTCATTCTTAATAAAGCCATGTAGATATTAAATTTATATTGATATTTTTTGCAGACAATATTCATGATTAATTTTATCATATTCATATTAATCAAAACCTTAATTCAAGACTTTAATGTGATTTATTCCTGCATATTTTATTTCCAGTTTACGACTCTATTATATATACAAAGTGAAAGTTAAACAATACAAAAATTGTTATATTATTGAAGTCCAAAAAAATTTTGCAAACAAAATAACATTACTATTTTATTTAAACAACGATTTCCTCCGAGCGATTGAATAAAGGGACCAAGTCTACGTCAAAAATGTTGCAATCTATCGTTAATTTCCCAGGGGTTACCTGCCGCCACAATAAAGAAACTATATTATTATTATCCACGTAGTTGGCTACTTACAGGGTATTTCGGTATAATATTATGATCACGTCACAGGCGGACCGATTACAGGAATTCGCTAAGCTATTTCTTCGTCGGTGCGCTCGCTGTATGAAGATTTTCACGTATATTTTTGTTTGAAAAAGTATCTTCTTACTTGTAAATTAAGATATAATTCATATTTATAACCTAATCAGCGACCAGTTCAGACTATGTTCAGTAAATTATATATATACACAAATATATATTTATAGACTAATGTACGTATGTAACGAGATTACTTTCCGCATATACACAAAGTCGCAAAATTTGCACTCTTTCATTATAATATTAGTACAGGTTGTACAATTACTGTTAAGCACATAAAAGCATTAGTCATTAATCAATTTTCCTATGCAGTGACTATTCTTATATAGCTTGAAGAAACGTAACATTAGTCTTCGGATTCGTTTTTCCTTCACAGTACTGGGTAGACGAATAAGCTAATTTGTATTCTCGACACTCTTCCCTCTACATCGACCAATGATGTTATTAATCGACTTCGTTCATGGTTACATGAATAATCGCATTTGGATACTTGATATGATTAATAATTTACCACAAGCACAGACCATTGGTCATTAGTAGGGATGTTATGGAGCTCCGTAACCGTAATGGTAACTATCGGGTATCTGAAATAAAAATATATCCATAAACGTAACCGAATTCGATAAAAACTATCGAATAATTTCGGATAGGGGCAGGGTGTAAATGAAACACTTCATAGTTGATAGTATCAGGCGTTACTTTGTGGACGAAACAATTAATGCCAGGTTTTTGCCATCCGAACCGATATACCAGCCGAGACGCTCTCATTTTTAGACAGTTTACCTTATTAAATTTTTCCTTTAATATCAGATAATATCTAGAAATAAAGTTAGTGTTACCTTTTTTTTTTGTCACAGGGGAATCCATTTACAGATGATATCCAGGACGCCCGGGTGGCAGTCCTAGACCTATGTCGGACTCGGCACTTTGGGAATGCAATACCGTACTAAACCCCTGCGGGAGCCTTCAGCCGCTTGCATTGGAGGGTCCCGGATCTGCAGGCAACAGGATCCCTCCAGCGACAGGCTGGCCTCGGCGAAAAGGCCAGACTTCTCCTCCATGGGGACTGTCCGGCTCACCTCTGAACAGTCCCAACGACGCCGTGTCTAGCAGGGCCTGGTTCCCATCCCGGCCCGACACGGGCACAGGGGCGTTACTGGAGGTGCATTAAGTAGCGCCTCCTACGCACCCCCATTCGTCGCCCGCGGATGGAGGTCACGTCGGTGGCCTCCCCTCTCACCCGCTCGTCGGCCTCCTTCTGGGACATTACTGTCTCGCAGAAGGAGACCATCGCCTTCCAGGACTCGTCGTCGCCGAGCATCGCGGTGATGCTGCTGACAAGTCCCCTAAAGTTAGTGTTACCTTTTAAATACATTATACATATATTTTTTACCGATTCCTAAATCGTATAATAACAGTAACCGATGTTACCTGTAAGAGATAATATTCGTATCCGTAACCGTGACCGAAACCGGTAAAATGTTATTAATATATCCGTATCCAGATCCGAAATTTCATATCCATAACATCCATAGTCATTAGGAATTTTAGTAACTGATCAAACAACGAAAGTATCTTCTCAACTCGGTTGTACCTATTCGACTTTGTGTAATCTACTCGTCGTATGTCCCTTACATCTTGCACCATTATATCGGTCGTATTAGGGCGGCTTAGAATATTGGCCCCAATTCAATGCTGGCAGAACAGGGTGTTCGTGTAGGGCGACAGAAGCCGTCTTTCTTGATGGTAGGGTTTCCGGTTAGGATTATATTATCAATAATATCCTTAAGTCATTAATATGATTACTGGTATCATTATCTTTTCGTGAAGCCTGCTCGGCTAGTTAGCACCCTCCTGCTTGAGTCAGCCATCAAAAGTCTCCGTGTAGCGACTGAAGGTTTGAGAGCCAGCCTTTTTATTTTTTCTTAGCCGAGAACGCATCTGTGATGCCTCTGGTATTACTAATGTCTATAGTGACGGTGACCAATTACAATCAGGTGGTCGTTTGCTCGTTTGTCGACTATGTACATAAAAAAACTTGCTTATTGCGGTAAAGAGCACATGACGTTCTCAATCTTGAATCTGCCTTAATGAGTAGGTCTAAGTCCATGTCTCGAGTTTCTGATCTGTCCCTAAGCACTAGATCGACCGATGCCGTTTTGATACATCTTTATGATAAACTCATCGAGGATAATAACAAATTATTATTAAGAGTTTACTGAATATTTTTATTTCAGGTCGAATATTTCGAACTGATTATACAGATGGGGATCTACCTCACGTCGAGTTCATTTTTGTGTTATTGAAACCATATGGCGATTCAGAACACTGCAGAATTTTTGCGATTTACATAACCATCGGATTCCATGGTTGTGCTATATTAATACCTATCCTTGACCTTTGAAACAGTGGAACAGTACAAGAATCGGAGAAGAACAATAAGTTTTATATGTAAACAGTCCACTGCCCTGTAATAGCTACACGTATCCATTATTATCAATTTCCATATATCAATTATATTGCGAAACAATTTTGGTTAGGCCGGCTAGTTATTTGTAAAAATTTTATTTAATTTAAATTTAATTCATATTACAAAGCGTTCTTTAAAAAGTGTAAAATAAACTTTCCTTCAGGGTCAGCATTGCATTGGAGACTCCTCATGGTAGCCGATGTCCATAGGTAATAGTGACTACTTACCAATTAAACCCATCTTCTTACGGCTTAAAGCCCTGACTCAATTGACCAGACATTAAGCTGATCACTTGGCAAGGTTTAAAAGATTATAACTTTCGTAGGTAGTTCAAAACTGTATTACAGCGATGCGCTACGCGCTCCGGACGTAGAGTGGACGATACATCGTAGCCATATTGTTAGCAAAGCTACGGTCTCCCGCTCCTCGTGGCGTACAAAGACATTTTATTTTATACAGGATGTCTCTGAGAGCAGAATGCTTAGATGTTTGTTAAAATATATCCCACGATCCGAAAAGTATTTCCTTTATTATTTTTCGTCTGTCGTAAGTTCAATATTATGTCTAGGTTAAAATGTATAACTATTAGGACTGAGAAAATAAATAAACCCTTCGATGTGCCCCCCCATATGTCCGCCCCACACTAAGACTTTTTGCGTCGCGATTGGTAAGAGCATTTACTAATGAGAAACGACGACGACGAAGCATTATTGTCTTTGTTGTTACAGTGACGGATTTCCAGGTGGCCCATCTGCTCGTTTGGCTGCGTAACTGCTGTTTTTGTTTAAAAAAAAGTAAATTCCAGAAACAAAGATTTATCTATGACATAAACATACCCCACGATCGAACCTGAGGAAAATCTGCAGGGTCCTTTAATGTCTATATGTTTAATTTTTGTCATAATTTTAAATGTGAAAATAATTTTTAAAATATTAATTTGTGCTACAACTCAAGCCAGGACTTTTTCTGCTAAGATTGATATGGGAATAAACCGAATTTATAATTGTAAGTTTTATCAATCGCATGTTCGAAGTTAATTTATGTTTAAGACACAGATGAATCTTGGGCTAGTTTCCATTTTTAAAATACAAACATGTATGTTACAAATATTTTATGTAACCTCGATCGATAAATTTCATTAGCATTTGAACGAAAAGGAATAAACTAATTGTTACTGCAGTGCAGTTCAATCAAATACAAGACAAAAGCGATCGAAAACCGTATCAATTTTAATCGAGTGTACTAACAAACTACTCGCATTTTAAATTAATCGTATTATTTTTATACACCCTTATATATTGATATCAATAATTAAAAAATTGAATACTGTCAGTATATCTTTGTAAAGCCAAGTACCAATCTCTATTATGTTAATTAAGTGAAAATCCGGTGAGTTTATGACTAAAAGTTTATCTTTATTTTACGAAATATAAACATGATGTTAAACACCCATGAGCACAGTAAGAAGTTCCAAAGAGCCCTTATTGCGTGCTTACGATTTCCTCAACCCTAATGGGCAAGCGCGATTTCGCTGACAAATAAATATGTACCGTTTTTCCTTCCAAGAATAATTGTAAGTGTGGAGCCGCGAAAAAGTCCTCGTATTATTTAAAATAATCCTTTGTGTGCCTGTAAGCTTAAGATAATAACTTTCGCACGACATGATTGATTCAAAATATATTCATGAATATATTTTTGTTTTTATATTTACAAAACTTGAATAGATTATTAATTAAATAAACTACAGCACAATTATTTGTTAAACTGGACAGTATTTTTAATATTAATATTAATCTATAAAGTAAAATGTAGGCTCATTCAAAATTTAATAGGCGCTAGAAATGCCCATGGCGCTAGAATTCCCCAGTGAAATTATACTCAAATCATGGACAAATAAAATAATTTAATATAGTGCTATTCCTTGCATCAATCCACAGAAATCTATAACAGTGGTAACGTTTCGGGAGAAATAATATAACCGTGTTACTTGTGTAATGGTTTATTTCGTATTAGTTTGATTACGTAAACAGATTTCAACCCAACAAACTGTTAAGATGAAAAGTGTTTTTGACCATCACAATTCAAGCAAATTACAAATAAGATTCTATAATGAAGGGTGCGTTTCATATTAGACTCCAAGTCAAAGTACAATTCTCGGTGTCTGTGTTACACAACGAACAAGAGAATGGCGTTAGATCCCTTCTTAAGGAATTTTTGTATGTCTAGTTTAATCCCGATAGTGATCATGAAAAGTAGAAGAGTTTTCAATTTGGCGCATCACTACATGCATAAAAAGCAACGGTGAAATTTTTTAAATTGTTTTGCTTGCATTTCCAGAGAGCCTAAGTGGTAAGAGTATGAGTAAACAGAGTAAGAGAGAATAAGTGGAGATGCCCGTGGTGTTGAATATGCGTATGAGTAGCAGTGACGTCACATTAGACCAGGCTGCTCGTCTGATATCTGTTGTCACGACAATATTACAGTAGCAATACGCCGCCGCTTTAAGTCTGGACCAAATGGCCTAACTTGGAGGGTTCACTGGCATGCAACACGATAAACCATCAGTTAACATAAAAGGAACAGGAATTTCTTGAGCAATAAAAAGAAACGCCCATAGCTGTGCGTGACCACGACATAGCCCATGAAAATTCATATTTATTTTCGTTTCATAAAATCAAACACGACAAGTTAACTTTCAAATTACAATATTTTTATATTGAAGAATATCAAAATATGTTTTCCTCTGCTTATTTTATACGTTGGTAAGTTTCTAATAAGGAATACTAAATCTTTATAAGAAGAGCATCTTAAATTACTATTCTAACGTAACGTTATAAATTATAGCTCCTTTGTAACTCGGAAAATGTAAAACCTTAGAATTTTTTCTTTTTACATTTGCAATATACTTTAGTTGTACCGTACAATTTTCATTTTTTTTATTATAACATGAAGATTAATAATAATAATAATAGATAATAAACGTTCACACGCTCACACGTAGGAGTTCATAGTTCACATTAGGATTCTTTGTTTTACATGTGCAATAGCGACACATAAAAAACATCCGCGACGTACCTTTTAGTACCTAAGCTCGACAGGCAGGGTCGCTAGCAAGTGGGCCACGGGGTCGTTCAACATTGAATCATTCAATATAAAATTTAATTAAATTGGGGGTAGAAACATGTGCGCCTAAAATTACACTACGACCCACCATACCTGTCACTAAACTTAAGTCTTATTACTCTGCAAGAAATATTGCGGTCTTCTATGTATAATATACATAAATGAAATGTTTCATTCTACACCTAAAATAACAATAAGCAAACCTCAGACATCTTATTACAGTGTGAATGACTTCAAGAAACTTTTTCTAAGGTAACGCGTTTACCATCTAAGGCTGTCTTGCTAGAATCAGCCGTAAAATGTAAGGTATCTCGGTTGTTGTTAAAGAATTTATTATTACAATATCTCCTATATCGCATCCAAAATATGTAAGAAATATTTCCGATACTGGAACGAGGGTCGTAACTAGCCAGATAGGTAAAATCCTCCTCCTCTTATATGAGGAGTCTAGCAGTGAAAGTATGGTGCACCAATCGCAGGAATGGTTGGATGGACTCAAGAATGGGGAAGAAATATAATATCACTATATACTACCAGCGTAGTTGACTGCAGTGAGTGTAAACTTTTTAACAAATTCTCTTTAACAGCAATATTTTACTTTGACATTATTATTAGACTTTGCTTTTATTAAAATAAACATTGTGGAAACAGTTCATGCTTTTAATATCGTTTCCTGTATACCTATGTCTTCCGCCTATCGGCCCTAATTTCCCTTGGGTTCGCTACCTGACCGCATATAAGTCAAGGTTATTGACACTTGATGAAGTTCTCTTCTAAATTTTATACGTATTTGCATTCCTTATGTTTTGTGTGATATTAAGTAATTATAATTACGTTATTATTATTATATTGTGTTATTATACTAGATGTTTAAGTTTCATAAAAATTTAAATTTTATATGACAATAGTATCGCGCTAGTGTCATAGTGTTATATCCTCGCTTTGCTTCGAAAACCTTGATTTTTACATTCGCAAATAATAATCGAATCCTTATTTTTATCAGGCGTTTTATAATTTTTTCCTAATGCCATACACGTAAACTTTTATCGTGACTCAGTCTATCTATTGGTAATAATCGTAACAAAACCGATAATTATTATGAAGTATTTATTATTCAGACATTTTTTATACTATGAGTATTTTTTATACAAATTTTTCAAATAAATGTTATTATTCCGGAGATTGCCCTCCGTATATACCCAAACCCACAAAATTCGCACACTGTTTTTATAATATTAGTATAAATTATTGTCATATTTTATTTAAATAACTTCGTACTATTCCACAGTATATTTTGATTAGGGAAGATGAAATATCATGCATATTTTACTTTGTTCAGTTCATTGTAACAACCACAAGTAGTTAAAGTTGTTTAGTTTGGTAGTTATGAACTGAAACTAAAATGCTTTCCTATAAGATGTTGGTGGAGCATATTAGTACTTTAAACGACTTAGATGATTTTGAATATATGTTTTATTTGGAAATATGCTACAGTTTTATCTTTTTATCTAAACACTATTTTTGCTTAAAAATGTCGAGAGTTTTTTATAAAATTTATATAGGAAGTAACGTACTTTGGAAGTAACAATAAATCCTGAAAGTTTTATCAATATGACTAAGCAATGTCACGAATGAATAATTTTTCAATGGCTTTAGTTTTTGTAATAAAAAGAAACTCGAGCTCATAAGAAAGATTTAATAGGTGAAATAGAAGGATGAAAATTGTGTTTGTTAATATGGGGTTGTCAAGGAAAAGAGCGGTCGAAGAATCGGTATGACCATAGCAAATCAGGACCTTTTTCTCGGAAATTATTGCAATCCGACCGCTATAATTCGGATCCAACTCGCTAAGCCACTTAATTACAATGTATTTCGACCGAGGTTAGAACTCTTCAAGGTCCAAATTAAAATGAGTGAAAAACAAGAATGTTTTAATTTCGTTATAATTTCTAAAAATACCTTTATTTTGTTAAGAAAACGCTTGGTTGAATGAATTTAAACATATCCTAACTTATTGTAATCTAAATACTAATTATAGGCAAAAAAATCCTAATCAAAGAATACATTCCTTCAGTAAATATTTTCATTTGTTAATAGATAATCTGAAATATAAAAAATCCCCATGATGGCAGAACAGGGTGTCGTAAGAGGCGACAGAAGCAACCTGCTTGGTGGTAGAGCTTCGCGTGAGGATTATATTTTCAGTACTATTAATAAGTCATTAATATTATTACGGTTATTATTATTTTTTCATGAAGCCTGCCTGGCTAGCTACTCCCGTCCTGCTTGAGTCAACCGATAGACGACTGGTCATATTCCGGCTGGTGGCTTGAGAGACAGTACATTCTTTTTTACCTTCTCATTTCCTGGCCGACAACGCATCAGTGATACCTTTTGGTCTTGTTCATGTCCATGGGCGACGGTGACCACTTACCATCCGGTGGCTCGTCTGCTCGTTTGTCGGCTTTTAAAATAAAAAAAAATACTTACCCAGTCTTCGATTCCGGCTCATATTGTTAAAATAAACACCTCACTAACATTTTTCGATTTAAACTCTATTTACTTTACTGCTCTTTGTTTACACGCATGAAATTACTTTTCTTCTCGCGAAACACAACGCACACCGTGCTGGACATTGGACTCTCCTTGACCATCGTTTGGCATCGTTATGATGGAAGTTTAGCGTGGAAGCCCTGCATCAGCATCGGAAACGAAGCTACGTGGCGCCTCTCACCCCACACTACTTCGAGGCCGCTTTCGGCCTTGTTGCGCTTCACTATCGACTTTTCGACCCATCATCTAAGCCTCTTCTGAACATTATTCTGCATCTCTTTCAAACCTCCTTATATAACAATCACCTGGCATTTATATCGTATTCGAGAAAGTTTACTTGTTCGCGGAATAAACGGAGAGTAACCGTATTCTTGATGATCCTGGAATCAATTTTTTTACCTAATAAACTCTCGTGCAAATCGTCAAACTAGTATATCATCTTTCACATATTTTTTTAAAACTCTTAAGTATATAAATCTCAGCGATATTTTTCTTTATGAAGTATGTTTTATTAATTTCAGACATAAAAACATAAAGAGAAGCAACTATTTTGTGTCTTGATATCCTAATTACAACGAAATTGATTTACCTATATGTCGTTCGCCCTTGTAATAAGTTAAGCAATTTTAAATAAATTTTTGCAGCTTGGCTTAAACGTTCTTATCTAATGCAAAAATACTAGTTTTAGGTTATATTTCTATGTGCTGTTAAATAATCCATCCATAAAACAATTTATTTTGGACTGAATTCTTTATTTCTGAAGTTATTATTTTAAACGGCGCTATTGATTCTGATTCGGTTTTTACACCCTTACATTATTAAATGATAGCTATCATAGACAAACCTCCATATTAAGAGCAGCTAAGTGTAAAATCGCTAGTGTTAAATATTTTAAAGAGTTTCAACCTGGGTGGTAGAGTTCTTTAACAGAATGGGTAGCTACATAACTACCATTCTCCTTTTAAAATCAAATACATATGTTTTACGCATTTGGGTTACAATCGGCTCTCCAGCCAATAAAATAAGTTGGTCCCTGATTTCATCTCCGCCGGCAACGCGTCAGTGACGCTTTTAGTGTTACGTCTTTGGGCGGCGGGTACCACTTAGGTACCATTAGGTAACAAGTGTGTTTTTCTGTGCTATTTGCATAAAACAACTCTTGTCAGACTGACATGTACCTAGAAACTTTTATAATAGCTCTAAAGTAATTAAAAGTGGACGGAAACTAAACATTTTGCAGTCAACTAAGTTTCGACTACGAAAGGCTGCATTTCGTTTCAAATTAGCACCGAGTTGTAGATATTGCTAAATCAGCCGATTAGTTTCGCAAACTTTGAAATTTTCTGTTAGTTGCAAAATGTATCTACGAGGCTCATTCTAAAAAGTCGTAAGTGGTAACAGAAATATATAACGAATAGTGACCCCTAAATAGAGAGCCACATACTTAATTAATGAGTGAATATCAATATATGAGTAGATACGAGTACTCCTATTAAATAAGATTATTAAATTACCGAAATCTTAACTAATTACATTCTCAAAACAGAATAGAAGAAAAATCTCTTTACACCTACATAATATATTTACATACCTTATAAAAGTACCACACTGTACTCTTACTATAATATTATAATTTTTCGTCATTTTAGTGAGTGTGTGAATGAATAATTATGTGGGAATAGATTGCAATAAAATGTGCGCAAAATGTTGCAAAGTTGACGTTAAGGTTACAAAACAAACCTACGATTTTAGGTTTTAGTGGTATGTAAATACAAAGTTTATTTCTTTGTCAACCCTTGTCATTGGATTTAAGGGAATGGAACTAAATATTATCACAGTAAATACATTGGTGTGGAAAAATACGAGAGAAAAGCATAAAGCTTACCGACTTAAGTGCAAAATATATCCCAAATTCATGAAAAAAAAGATTTTATCTCAATGATATCTGCTTAGTCGTTCAAAATATGGAATGTGACTTTTAAACAGTAATTAACATCCATCAGGAAATTAACTGTGTATTTACATTCTGCATAGAAGTTTTACTTAATTGGGAAATCCACCTTGTAAAGGTGAATTAAGATCAAAAGTTTCCGATGAATTTTTATAATCTATGCATTTAACACATGTAATATTCTGTAATGTAGTATACATCAGACGAGTACGTGTGATCGTTATAGATGTACGAGTATGTAAATCTATTGAAATGTTTACCGTATATTAGGGTAGCATAGAATAGCCCGAGCCAGTGCTGGCAGAAGAGGGCGTCGTAAGAAACAACAGAAGTCAGCCTGCTTGGTGGTAGGGCTTTGTGTGAGGATTACATTATCAGTATTATTATTAAGTCATTAATATCATTATTGGTATTATTATCTTTCCGTGAAGCCTGCCTGGCTAGCTACCACCCTCCTGCTTGAGTCAGCCGTCAAACGACTCGTTGTGTTCCGGGTGGGGGCTTGACAGCCAGTATTTTCTTTCTTACTTTCTCATTTTTTGGCCGACAACGCATCAGTGATACCTTTCATCTTACTGATGTCCATGGGCGACGGTGACCACTTACCATCAGGTGGCTCGTCTGCTCGTTTGTCGGATATTAACATAAAAAAATCTATGTCGCTATTTAGATATTCGAGTGTGAGTATGTGTCTACCTATCCTGAAATAAATGTTTTCTTATTTTGTATTATGCAGTCTCGGAGGCAATCGGGACTTAGATGTCCACTTGTTATAATATTTGACTTCGACGGACAAAATGGTCTTATAATGTGGCAAGAATTGAAGTCGCGTAGTGTGTAGTGTTGTCTAAGCCTATTCAATTATTGTAAGGGATAGTTGTGGCCAGTATTATATGGTCAATTTTATTCATGTTACGCTTTGAAGTTTTGACTAAGTTAAGCAACTGCGAATGCGATTTGTATTTGAGTGGATTACGCGCTAGTGGCAAAACTTTTTACCGTTTCCTTTCTTCGTCTATAAGACACAGAGAAAGCCATCGGATAAGGAATTTATTTATATTTTAATATATTACAAAAAACGTCTGACAGGCCACTTATTGAATTAAAAAAAAACATGTTGTTGACAGCGGTCCAAGGTTTAATAATAAGTGGGAATAAACAAGAACTTTTATATTCGTAATTTTTTATTCGATTTGCCGGTTCTTATTACTTTATACCATTTGTAAAGCCCGTGGTAGGTACTCTCGCGAGAAAAACATTATCCTTGATTATCTTCAAAGAAAATTTAAACAAGACTGTTGTGAAAGCCATAAATAACTTTAAAAGCGGTATCACTACGTGCTACAAAATATAATCAGCGTCTGTCGGTTTGAACTTAATATTCTCAACAACTGTTGTTGGATTTTCATACGGTTTTGACTAATAAATAGAGATTTACTAAGCTATATAAAAGATTTTTTCATTTAGAATATATTTTCTATAAAAATTACGTTTTTCTATTCAACATTTTTAATCTTAAAGGGTGCAAAAATGTCAAAATTAGTTTGTTGTATAATGGAAGTACTAAATTTATTATAATTTATCATTGATAGCGTTATGGAAAAAATTGGAACTAACATATTTCAATGAGAGGAAATTTAGGGCACTTCACACTTCACATGGTAACATGTTATATACTTTCCTAACATTGGAACCATTTCCTTTATTATTATCGTTAGGAATCATTTGACTGTACATCACCTCTATGAGCACGCTTCGATGTATCTAAAATACTAGCGACAGCCATCCTGCGTATATAAGAAGGTTTTGGACCTCATAAGAGCACAAAGATAATAATAATTTATTATTGTAGTAATTTGACTGAACGGAAATAATTGGTGAGAATGCGGAGCATAATATTGCAATTGGAATATATTGTAATTTTTATGTAATTAAGAATATAAAATTGATATCTTTATTGTCATCGATGATTTCATTCGTTCATTAATCATTGCCTGCTTCCAAATTTTTATATGTACATCTTGGCCCATTTTCTTTACCAATATTTCATGTAATTTTCACCCAAAACATCGACTAAAGTTAATTATTAAGCTTATAAGAAAAGCAATGAAGTTGTCGAAATTTTTTATTGCCATTAATTTACTTTACTCTTGTGCCGCATAAATTGATGCTATTTTATTGTGCAATTAACGATTGGCGGTGCCGTATTTTCAATTGTTATTTGGAATTGTGAAAGTACGGTTTTATATACTTGCTCAAATAACTGGTCTCTGAATTATTGCGCAACCTTAAATTAATTTAGGGTTTTAGAACTCCATCGATCATTGAGTTCAAGGCAATCTCTTCAGCTCGTTGTGCACACTGGTGAAAAGCTGACAATGTTATGGTGAAGGATCCCTCTAGTCTTAGTTCGCTGGATTGTGTGCCTTTCAATTTAATCCTAACGGTACTTGCACTGTTTTTTTTTTTCATTTCTCTTGTAGTGTCGGAGAGCCAGTAATAAGAGAAACTCGCACTCCAATGTTTTTCGACAATTCGTCAATAATAGATGGAGTTACGAACCTACGTGGGCGACGGTGACCTTTTATAATGTTTGCGATTATGTGTGTCAAGTGACTTTAAATATCTCGTTTCAGACTGCCTCGTGTAGAGATTTTATTTGACTCATGTTTTGTTGAAGAGCTAAAAATGTATAAGTTCCACATGTATGTAAAGTTCAATATGTTCAGGTAACGAGTATTGTACGCAACGATCATAGGACGGATTTCTATCGCTCGAAATTAATAGCATCATTTAATCGTTTGTTATCTTCTTCGCAGTAAAAAAATACACTTTATAAAGTAAAAAATGATTTCTTTTGTTCGGCGAAAAATAATATTGAAAATCACTTTTATGTTCATTTTAAATTCATTAAATTGTATATTAATAATGATATACAAAATTTAGAAATACATAAATACAAAAAACATGTAAACATATGAAATATCCGAGCTATGAATTCTTTTTAAGACGCTTTTTAAACAATTTTGTTCTTTTTTAAATGACTTTAGTCTTTACCATAAACGGCCGAGTAAGTAACAAAGGACAAAACTTGGCCGGTAAGTTGTAACCATAAATGGATCGCATAAAATGTTAACACCCTTACTCCACTCGTTCGGACTAATCGGTACTTGTTCTAGATAGGTTAGCTTCTCCTCAATTTAGGTACAGAAGTAACGATTATTTGTACTTACACAATACAACAATTCAGATGTGCACGATAAGCGTATACTATTTATTACTTCTATTATAAAAACATTTTGACTTTCACCTGTGTAATTCTGAATTATGTTCTCGGTGAAGTTTATTTTCCCTTTCAAGCGAAAGATAATATTCACTTATTATTTTAATCTCTAACAGGGTCGAAATCGTACATAATTTTTTTTAAAGTTACGAGTGGTCCTTGTAATTGATATAGACATATTTTTTTTTAATATTTATTACTTAATATGGATGAAATCTAGAATAGTTTGAACTGAAAAGGGTTCTGTTTCTACGGAATAACAAGGAACATTTAGTATGAAGGTTCTATTAGGAGTTTAGTTAATAAAGCATCAGGTATTTTTAGTACTTATTTGCAATAACTAAATTTCTCATTTAAAGCGCAATAACTCCGATACATAGAAAACTGAAATGTAATAAGGATAAAGCTTTTCACCAAAATGAATACTAATGTTTTGATTATGTGATTACGAAAGGTAATGATTATGTGCTGACGTAATGAGATGGGCTCCTAATGCAAGATATAATTGAACAGATTGTAAATAAACACTCTTCGCTGGTTTTATTTAACGTCACATTTTTATAGGAGTTTTTTGCTGTACTACCAACGGTCTGTAATTGGTAACTAACTGAATAAAAACGCTACAAAATTTTTAAAGGACATTAACTCACATTGAATCGCAACGCATTATGAGCGGTCTATGATTCCTATGCAGTAATTTTGTAGCAAATAGTGTGATTATAAACGTTAGTACATATTATGTAGTTTGAGTATAGATATAATATATATTATTATATGTTAATAACTGACAAACTAGCAGGGTCAAATGGTCAACGTCGCTAATGAGCGTTTATAACATCAAAAGTATTATTCGCATTGATCCATTAAAACTAGATCTCCAACGCAGTAGCCAAAACTCCTAAAAAAAAGTTCACGTTCGATTTTAGAAGGAAGCTAGGCAGTTAAATCGAAGTAGGAAACCTTCAATAATAATTGAAAGGTTCACTCCCGCCACATCGCAATTTTTTTATATTTTACTATATTCCATGTTCAGTGTTAATATAAGTACGGTATTACAAAATGTTATTATGTAACGTGACGAGCAAATAGCGTACCCGAGTTTAAGTCGAAGATACTTCTTAATATTGTCTGTCGACTAATCTAAAAGTTATCCCCTAAGTCCTAGTGATAGTAATGATTCCATCATCAATATAGGGATATCATCATGAGATAATGACTCCTAGACGAAACATGCCAGTGATGGATAAGCATAGCAATATGTCTGGTACTAATAGTTAAATACCTGAAAATACGGTAGAATTTTTGTTTACACACATCATTCGACCTTAACTTGTCAACAATGGACTGGTTTTGCAATGTTAATGTAACCGGCAGAAAATATCTAAAAACCCGACTCCACTCTTTATATTCAGAACAGATTTTCAAATTTTCCACATATTTAAACGGACTAATTCAGAATTATCTACTATCCTCCTAAACAAGTAATATAAAAAAAACTAAAGTCAAATCCTTCTTAGGTCAAAAAAAATGTTATTTTACGTACTTTTTATTAAATAATTACATGTAATATTAATAAGAATATACATTTATATCCTGCTAATATTATTATATATAAGAGATTTTTTTTCTCACAATCAAAACTAAAATTAATCAATTAAATTTAATTAATAAATTAATATTTGAAAAAAATTGTATTGATATCAAGCGTCATCCACTACAAGTTTAATTGTATTTGAATTTGAGCGGATGAATAAAAAATATTTTAGTAACTATTGAAAATTTGAACAAGATATAAAATAGAGAAAGTGTAACCTAATAATAGGAATTTAAAAAGAATCATAAAAATCTGTCTGTAAATAATGGAGTTGTGGCTGTACATATTTAAAAAACGAATATAGAATCTCCTTTTTAAACTCAATTAAATACAAGGGTATATGATACAAAGTCTGTGATTTTGTCTGGACACATGACAGAATCAAATGATTAATAGGATTAAACCGGGTTCATAAAAGACAATGGGTGTCAGCAGGTGAAGGTACAGGAAAAATAGATTAACGGGTTATGCCCCGACCGTTGTCGACCTCGTGCCTAATCATACCCACATTGACGCAAATGCACAAATGGTGTAACTGTCGACGATCCCATGTCGTCGAGATGTCAACGCCTTACTAAAAGTATACTGTGTTCACCAGTAACTTTTATTCTGGGGTTAGTTTAGAACGCAATAAAAATATATTGCTAGGTATACGATTTTAACACATCTTTGGCAGTAAACAGTTTACTAAGGGACAAGTACTCACTTCATTCGAAAAAAAAAATTGTTTCAATATTGATTTTATTTTACGAGGAGAAATTCACCATAAACACATTATATCACACAGAGGACTAATAGTTTATATATTGGACTGTTACCAACGAAAACCACGACAGGTGTTCCTCCTCATTACCCTGATCGGGATTATGAGTACGACTTTGCATTCTGCAATTCCGTAGGTGGTGATCCCTTTGAGAGCACTCTCTCGATATTGCCATGAAGCTGGAGTTTTCTCATTCTGTGGTTACTAAAAAATACCACTCTTGAGCCTTATGTTACTGATTATGTTAACTTCCTCATTTCCACCGTTTAGGCATTGTTCATGGAGAATGAAAAAAAGCCTGGTAACTCTTTTACAGTTCCGCAGCTTGCTTCTGCAACATCACCTCCTTCGGTCCGTTTTCAACTATCAGACTCAGGTACTTCCCGAAACAACTATATACAGGAAGCACCTACGTAGACCAAAAGGTTAGAAACCCTTAACGCCTTTACAACCAGTCCTCTAAGGACTGCACAGACAATGCATTATCCGAGTTTGCAATGAGCCAGTAGTGTTTCCACTTATCAATCACCCACTGCCCGTAGTGGAACTGCACATCTTCAAATTTCAGCTACTAATTTCAGCTATAGCAACTACTACTATTACTAATAAGTAGCTTCTTAAACCGGATGCCAACCGTGTGAAGGGCTCGCGGTAAGTCCCGCGGCTGTCGAGGACGCGTCTCAAGTATCTCAGATTTGATCAGACTTCGATGTTGTTTTCAGCGATGACGAGTCCGTACAAGCATCTCAACGCCACACCGAGCATGACAATCTATTTCTATTCTAACTACCACCGTGACCGTTAGTGGCAAGACGGGGTGCTTTCTAGTATTTAGACCCTCAGGTGGTGAGCTAGCTATAGTTGGTTTGAGTCTGATTTTATAAGTACATTTGTTTAGTAATTTAAAAGTGCTATAAACACATTAATCAATTACATTTTGGTGGTAAATAATGCACGGCTATAACTCATTTTAGTTATTAAAAAAACTTCATTAAAAGTTAGGTAGTTAACTGTTTATGGGGGACGAGGCTATTTCTTTTTTACGGGGTCATTACGAAAACCATTTAATATATGATTATGGGGTCCTGTTTCGAGGAGGCGTTTGGTTAAGCACATCAACTTTTCGTAAACGACCAAGGTTCCCAAAAGTATTTCAATTCATTACACTCCGATCTAACTTTAGACAACACGGTGCATACCTTTTACTTCTCAAAATTACGTAATAACTCTTAGTAGGTAAGGTTTTTAGTATATTTTAGGTAAATTTAAATATAATAGACAAAAAATATGCTTCGGTTGAAATGTCGAAAAACGAGTTATATCACGTCACGACATATTGCTAGACATTGATGGTACTTTTAGTGTTAAGACGTCCTTGGAGGATGGCGACCACTTAACATCAAGTCCTCGCTTTGCTTGGTCGTTAGCCATTTACATAAAAATCTGCTTATTACTAGTTATAAAAAAAAGGTTAAAATAGTTATTCTATTGATTTACTAACTTAAAAAATATTTCTATCCAAATCCATTTGGTATTAAACTTGTAAATATGTTTATTGATACGTTCAATTGTATTAGCATTGTATGGAATGGAATAAATTGAGAATTGAATTGCAATACCCACAGGTCACAGGTACACAGTAAAACCTACCTGCACCTGCCGATGTCTTCTCTTCTGTTCTACTCTCTTTTTTATATTTTTTGGCTGTTTTGGCGCAGCCTAGAATACTCTCTTCACTCCCATGCTGGCAGAACTGGATGTCGTAAGAGGGTGCAGAAGCCAACTTGCTTAGTAGTAGATATTATATTATCAGTATTTTTATGAAATCATTACTATTATTACTGGTATTATTAGCTTTCCGTGAAGCCTGCTTGGCTAGCTACTACCCTCCTGCTTGAGTCAGTCGCCAGACGACTCATCGTGTTCCGGCTGGGGCTTGAGGGTCAATAATTTCTTTCTTACATTCTTCTCATTTCCTGGCGGACAAGGCATCAATATTACCTTTGGTCTTGCTGTTGTCCATGGGCGACGATGACCACTTACTATCAGGTGTCTCCGATGGTCGTTTATCGGCTATAAACATAAAACACATATTCTTCTTCTTCAGAGAATAAACAAGGATCACAAACAAAATTTCATTACAATTTCTATCGATTGATTTGAAATACGATGATGGCCAGGTCACTGCGCTGCTGCATTATTATCGTAGGCCCTGTCCTGTCTTGATCCTATCAAGAGGAGAGGGATAACATTGTGTGTGATTTTTTTATATTTTTGTTCCTGTTTTTATCTGTCTCATATTTTTGTATGTATGAACTTTTACTGTATAGCCATTGTCTACTATTTTCTGTTTTTTAACTTAAATTAAGGCCTAACTCTTAAAAATCGCTTTTTCAATGATAAGGCAAAAAATTCGGTAATGATCAATGATATATAATTGCAATTTACGAGTGATGTGCGACAAAAATCGTTCAACAACCTCTATTGAAATCCAATACTTTTCATTTAACTTTTAACTAGTAGAATGTAAAAAATAATTAATACGGTAACAGTACTTAGTAAGTGGTTAGAACGCTTAAACAATAGACTATTTAAATAGTTTTATTCGGCATAATAGGAATATTTAATAAGTATTTCTAAACAAATATGCCCAGCTGGAACATCGCAATAATAATTTCTTACGGAGCACAGTTACAGCATAACCAGCATTAAATAATTCAGTCGTCCATTCAATTTATAGATAAAATCGTATGACTTTATGAAAACTTTTTCTTATATTCAGACCTGCAAGTAAATAAACTATCATAAGGAAACTCAAGCCGTATTAATTTTACGAGTTTCGCATTCTATATACGTACACGTCTACATTGGAAAATAACTTAAATATCGTGTGGAAAATATAATTATGTTACATTAGAATTATTAACGTTTTAATAAGTACTGCTATGAATTATTAACCGATGACAGGTATGCCATTAAGTGACTGATTATTTTCAATCATATTTAAATCTCAAATGTGATAAATCTGGCTACCTCATGCAAGCACGATGGTAGACTGCAGATATTATCGTATTAGGTTCGGTAGCGGGCTTCGTTACTCGGGAAAACCGAGTAGCTAAATTGTCTGTAAGGAAATTGGGTTTTGCTATTTTGTACGAGTTATTAATTTAACTTAGCTTGGTTTAAGGTAGCCCGAAGCTTACTCTGTCAAGCTGCTGTATGCTGCTACTGCAAATTGACTATAACACATTGACAATATATTGACTAGTAACAAATCAAAGTATTGGAAAAACTTTATGCCATCCAAAAGCTTCCGATAAAGCAAAATAATTGTTATCTAACGATATCCGGGGCTGTATGCTTATTATGCTCTTTCAAATTCGCTCACTAGAGTTTGTCAATAGCAGTCATCCATCCATACTCCTGACCGTACCCGATGCACATATGCACGCACGACGTAACTTAAATCGCGACATAATTTCCGTTACCAATAGTGCTATTCTATAACAAAAGTAAAAAATCTATTATTAATTATTTAATTGGGGTATCATAATATAAATGTAGATTAGGACATCTTATTATTAATTGTATGTAGTTATTATTTTGATTAATTATTCAAATTTAAATTATTTTGAACCAAATAATAATGTAACAAAAAATTTGCGCGCCGTAAATAATGGCTAATTGTGAGATGCGTAACCAATTATAATTAAGAACCCTTCTAACCACAATTATCGCAATTAAAGTGTTATGATTATTATTATTATGACCACTTCAAAATTATACATACACGTAAATACTTGTTTTTTTTGTTGGGTAATAATTAAATAATTATGCGTCATAATTTTTTTCATTTATGTGTATATCTTTTCTTTTCTTCGTCGTAGATATTTGTCACTCCGTATCTTTATATTCATTAATTCATGTAGGTATGTTATATTCATGAGCGCGATGCCTTTGTACAATAAAAAGTCATACATTATTGTTTGCGCGTACCTGGGCAAAGGTCGATCAGATAAACAGGAAGAAAATATTACTTGCCATAGAATCCTTTTTACCAAAATCTAAGATACATAATAATATGAAAGTCTGATATAATCACAACATTTTTTTACATACAGTAACCATATTATCTGTACCATCCAACAGATCAATATTATACATTCCAAGAGCTTAGTCCAAGAGTTATAAGTCCTCTGTTGATCAAAAATACAGTTGATCATCAACTTACACAATTTTTATTACAAAAAAGTAACTTTTTATTTCATTACCTAATAAATGCAGAAATGAATCAGTTAATGAGTGGTTACGATCAGTAATTACCAGAGATAATATAAGCAATGCTGGTGAACAAGAAAGCGTGGAACTTGTTTATTACTAGCTGTGCATCATTATAACCGAAACACGTTAAATCTCCACAAGTGATTGAAGAAGGAAGGTGGTAGCTCGCCAAGTAGATAAATAATTCTACCACATTGTATAAGAACTGTCAAGATAAAACTGGAGGAAAGCCTTCAATATAACTTGGGAATAAGTTAAATATCTTTATTAAAAGGTAATATAATATAATACTATGATATAATGCAATATAATACAGATAATTTACTTTGAAGATATTAACACTAGATCGGGTTAATAATGTAGAGTATTTATGTCTGTAAATTTAAATAAATTCAGTTTCATATAAATAAATTCTTAATCTAAAAGAGTCCCGAAATTTAAAATAATCATGAAGTCATAGTCTAAAATTAACATCAAGGGTTGTGGCCTTTATTTTCTTAATTTCTTTTTACATTTATAACAACAAAGTACCCAAACAGGCTTAAAGAGTAACACGAAAAATCGTTTATTTTAAAATGCCTGAATAAATAAAGTTGATTTCAAACATCTATTATATCTGTTAGTTTATCTTTATGACAAAATAAAATACTTTAATTAAGGTGACGCATTGCATAAAAGATACATACGTCTCAATTGTTCAGTGTTAATTTTCCGAGTAATTTATCGAATCGCTTTGGTTGGTGAAGGTCATTAACTGCAAGTGGTTGAATAAAAGTTTTTTCTATCGTTAACAGTCTATCTTTGTTATGTATTCATTATACAGTGACTAGACATTTCCTCTACAAAGCCCTTTGAAGCTCACACTAACTGAACTGAGTTGTATCGTTTCCTTTGTTAATTATTCAATGTTTTTATTCAATTAGTCATGTGACCGATCCTAATTAGGGACCGTGGGGAACACAGGCACAGAGAAGCCGTGTTACGCAAATGGAGCAGTAAAAAACATGCCAAATACAAATTCATCGTGCTCGAGAGGGTTCCGTATTTAAATGAAAAAATATTTACTATTACTTGTGTATCACGACAATATTCGTTGAAATAAACTTTTGGTATTTCATAGTTACGGTTCATCTACATTCAATAATGATTTGTCATTAACGGCATTACAAAATTTGCAATAACACGTAATGACCATACGACGCTGATAAAGTGCGGATTGCCACTTTTGACTTCCTCGCTATATTTATCGTCACTAAACATAAAATCATTAAACAATCGCTATTACAGTAAATAAAAATAAAAAGATTTGTCAGAACACTGACAAAACCCTAAATTGTAAACCAGCTCTCATCTCTTCTCTGAAACAATGCGATGCAACTGAACATGCAGGCACTCGTACTTTTTTATCTAATTTTTCACAATGATGTTGTTTCATGATTTGTGTTTCCATTTGCAATGAATGTAAGTGGGTGTTCTATTTTTCTTTATGCATTATATGTTTGAATATGTAGAGATGATCACACATAACTGCTCCACTATTGGGCATAGATTGAAATGTATCTTAGTACCTTTCTTTAAACGGTTTTATTTAACTTGCCCTGTTTGTTTGGGCCAAAATTAGTAAATAAAATTTAACCCTCTTCTTTTAACAGATTAATGTGATATTTGGTACACACCTTTAGTTCCAACGATACAATTTAATACATTCTATATCATTGTAAATCCAAAGTGGCCGCCGCTACAAAATAGCGGATTACATAATTTTTTCACAGCCTACTCAATATGTTCTACTATATATTCAATACGGTTATAAAATAAAAGGGCTTGACTAGTAGAATAACAATACTATGAAAAAAATGCAAGGCGTTATGTTCACCAACAAAATGGCAAGTTACATATTTTTTCACAAATGTGGGTATCAAATGAAAAGGCTCAACTATTAGAATACTGTACGCTATGACAAATTTCATATCTAAGAGGGCCACTGGCACGAAATGCTAGATTTCATAATTGTTTCAATATTTCAAAATTTTCAAAAATTTCATATATTTTTCGATATGGGTAATGGGTATCAAATGAAAGGACAAGTCGAACAAGTTTAGACCACTGTCCACTGTCTAGTATACACTTATACTAAAAAATTTAAAATAAATTATGTAAACATTTTTTTTAATTAAACGGTTTTATTAAAAATAAAGACAATAATGATGAAGATAATATGTACTAAAAGCTAAAAAATAATTCCATAGGTCCCAGGTACCAGTCATCACACCACTCTCCTTATCAATCTAGGGCATTGATCAGACAAAAAAATTAAATCCTTAGGTGTAGCGTAACCTGAGTAAATATGTAAACAAAATTTATAACTACATAGTGGTTGACTTGATAGAAATTTCACACGCCCAAACATGTTATCAATGTAATTGGTTAAAATTAAATTGATATCAGAAGATGTGAAAATTTTATTAAAAGAGTTAATTACATGACGTAATGATAAATCAGATATAGAGCACATAAACTTATCTAAATTACCTTAAGATATTTTAGACAAGTTAATATCATTATTTAGATAGGCTTGTGTAGTATTGAAACTAGTTAATAGCCCTTGATTATGTCTACAAATAGCACTCGCACACAAAACTATCCTTAATTTTTTTACTACATGATATTCGCCACTGAAGCTTTCAAAATTTATGTAATTTTTCGGATTCGGATGCGTTGTAATTTAATTATTATTTTATTTACATAACTTCCGTTGGTATGAAGGAAATTTCTGCATTGTTATTTCGCAGATATTCGTTACATTTCTTCGGTGCGATGTTTGAACACAAGTAGGTATATAAGTCATATGCCAACCAAATTGACCATTAATACACACAGTCAAGCGGTGCAAGTTCATCGCTCCCTTATTCCATTGACTTATTCGATGGGGTGTGCGGTTGCCAGCCAGCCATTTGTCACTGCTCCTTTCTAGCACCATACGAGGGCGTTTCGTAAAAGCGTTAAATACATTTTGATGGATCCTGCAATTTGGCCTAGTCTTGGTTATGAGTTACGAAGGTCTTATAAAAATTTAACTTTTCATTAGGAAAGGTCGTCTACTCAAGAAAATGAATGAAAGCTCCTATATCTTTGGAACATAATATTAAACACGTCAATTTTAAATGCTTTGATTATACAACTGCTTAATGATATATGAAGTATTTATGAAGTTTATGTCCATAAATATAAAAATAATATGATAAACATATTAATAAACGTTTACACACTGACACTCCCGCACTAGGATTTTCTGTGTAGCGGGTGGTATGGACGTACACAAATATAACATTAAAGACACCCATGATCCGAAAACAAACATTTATCTGTCACACAAAAGTCTTCCCGGCCGGGAATCGAACTCGGAACCCTTCGCGCGGCAGGCACGGTCAACACCAACCGGGCTATGGGGTCGTCAAAAATAAAATGTAATTAAGTACAGGTCCGGAAGATTAAAAAAATGCTGTTTTATTTTTCTCTGAAATACCTAAGTACACTTATCTACGACAGCTAGGTAAGTAAGAAGAAAAATATTTAACCAATTTATTTAATCCCCTCCTGCTACATCGAAGCAAGCTACAGCAAACTTAAACCGTACCGATGCGACAAGGAAAACAAAATAAACTATGGGGATACAGGAAACAGGAAAACTCATTTAGTAGAAAAATTTCTGCCACATTACAATACGAACGAGTGAGCTTGGAAATTTTTAATACCCGTAGATTTTGTCGTAAATGAAAAATTTATACTGGGTATAATAAAATTAAGTAATGTTACATTCATATTTTTTTTGTTTAAGTATTTCTCCAACTTATTTTGAAAGATGAATGGTTAATAAAGAGTTACTGCCAATGGATATTATTGAAATTCCTATAATCGATAAATTCCGGCAAGTGGTTTTTCTACACTACTTACTTCACTAAATATAATATTAATGAAAGCGCTAACTCGTAATTGGATTCACATGAGAAAATATACAACACTGATAATATATTCAAGAGTATTTTTCGTTCACTGTGGAATTTTAAGAGGAAGATTTTCTTATAGATTTTCCTGTAATCTGTAAGTTAGATTTTGTAGTACGACTATATTTTGAAGTCGATAGTTTTCAAGATAAGGAGGGTGCAATCATCTTTTAAAATATAATTAAAAAAAAACGTTTATGATAAGTGTTTACCCACACACTCCCGTACTAGGATTCCCTTTGTTGCAGGTGGCATGGACATACACAAATATGACATTACAAACACCCATGATCTGAGAAAAAACATTATTTATCACATAAGTGTTTTTTTATGTTAATTGCTGACAAACGACCAGACGAGCCATCTGATGGTAAGTGATCACCGTCGCCTATGGACATCAGCAAGACCGAAGGTATCACTGATACGTTGTCGGCCAGGAAATGAGAAGAATTTAGAATGAAGGTACTCGCTCTCAAACTCCTAACCGGAACACGACGAGTCTTTTGGCGGTTGACTCAAGCAGGAGGGTGGTAGCTAGCCAAGCAGGCTTCACGGAAAGATAATAATACTAGTAATAATATTAATGACTTAATAATAATACTGATAATATAATCCATACGCGAAGCCCTACCACCAAGCAGGCTGGCTTCTGTTGCCTCTTACGACACCCTGCTCTGCCAGCATGGGATTGGCGGGAGTATTCTAAGTCGCCCCAGTACGGCTAAACTACCTGCTGCCTCAACCGGGAATTGAACCCGGAACCTCTCGCTCAGCAAGCAGGGACACTGCCAGCTGGGCTATGCGGTCGTCAATATTTTTTTTTATGTTATTTTCGTTGTAATATAATAAAGATACTTTTTTAAACAACTTTATTTGAGTTTATTCGACGTCGGTTTTTTTTTGGGTAAAATATTTATTTGTCATTCGATTATGATTCATTTGGTGAAAATCATGAAACTACATAGTCATTTTGTTTTTGGTCCAATAGATTCAGTGAAAATCGGGGATTTTGAAGGGACAGACAAAGTGAAAGACATTTTAGTAAGCTAATAAAGGTTCCAATTTCTCATCTTTCATGCAATCGGATCTGTGTATTGGGACATCATCGCTACGTAGAATAAAATAAAGCCTCTCTATCTGAACGTCATAATCTCAAAAAGTACGTTTGCAACGTGGCATCCTTGATAAGTCGCGACCTCGCGAGTGCTTTAAGTCGATTCTGTGGACTTGGAAACCAGGTTGTGCTTTACCTGTTGCCGTCGTATCTGCTGGGTTTCCAAAGTAAAGAGTGCTCTAAGTTGTGCTCTCGCGAGGTTTGTGCGTATACCTACAGCATTTTGTTGTGTTTATCACAACACAGCCCATTTCTTATATCGGAGAAAAACCTATCACATATTGGCACGACCAATTACAGTAAAATACATTTTATTATCTGCTTTCGTTTTATTATTGTTATGCAAAGAAAATGCCTATTAACAATTTCGATTATTCTATAATATGACCATAATAATTCTGTCATATTATTAAAATATAACACCTACTTTTTGCTAATGATATACAATTGTATGTATATTACGTGCATACTGCATTATTAAAGAAAAATTGAGACTACACGACTTCAATTATCCTGCTGTTACAATACGTAAGCACGTTCGACGGCTTTCACGTTCGCTTCACGTAATTAAAAAATGTCAATTACCACGTTATATTTATGTCGCGCATTCGTTGAGGGGAGAATGAAAATTACTTTCCTGATGTGAAATGGATATGTACCTACTTTATTTGCATTATTTTGACTTATCACTTTGTATCCGTCTGTGTATGAAATGAATGCGTATTTATCTAATGCGCCACGTTAAGCGCCTTTTAAGTCAAATGGATATTAAAGTATTGTATTTTGAAATAAAGTAAATAAAATACATAAATAAAACATTTCGGAATAAATTTCTTAAGTTTTGGTAAAACATCAAAGAAATGTATTGCGTATTCAAACCAAGTATCACACGGTATTTCTCTGCAGAAAAATAGGCGTAACGTTTGGAGATATAATAAAATATTGGTCGTCATTCAGTTAATATAAAAATATAGGAAAATCTAGTATCATACAGAAAATGGAAAATTGCTGTATATGATTAACCTCTTAATTTTAATTAAGCTTAATTAGTAAGAACCCAATATGCCAAGCAACTGGTCTTGCGTTCAATTTCTTACCGGAGCAAACATTTATGTGACATATCAGATCGTCAGATCTTGTGACTCCTTTCTTGTCCAATCCAGTCACTAGAAATGATAATGCGAGAGTATGTGTGTGAGCATTTATTTATTTAACATATTTACAGTACAGAACACTATCTTGTGTCCAATACAAATTGAACTATAGCCAGAGCACATGCAGCACGGGATCTTATAAAATGAAATACGAGCTCTTTATAAAGTGCATGTCAAGTGGCTCTGGCGGATTCGTGTTCTATCTCGGTCTGCAATACATCAACTACTTCATGAAACTGCTTGTCATCATTGTTTTTTTAAGGCATTACTATGTTAATTCTTCTCAGAAGAGTTTAGATGGAAGTGTAATTACAAATTGGTCGTATTTTTGGCATACAATATCCCTTTGTCACATCACTAAACGTAACTTGTGCCCTTTGAAAACTAAGTACATTGTTTCAATATTATAAATCTTCAATCTCCACCATTATTCCTCTTTTTTTTTATTTTGTAACTACTACTCACGTCATTTTCTTCATTTAGGGATTATAGAAAAAAGATGAACGGTAGGTCGATTTTACTAGTGTTATGAATTAAAAATATAATTATTCGTTTATTGCAATATCTATAGAAAAGTGTTTACAATTTTATTGTATAGTTTATTTATTTTACATTTTTAACACAACTTTCCCACAAATTCTTTTTCCTTTTCCGCGGGAATATATTCATTTCCGTCTAATTAAATCTACCTAGATGCCATTGATAATTATTTTCCGTGTAAATCACGTTATATCAAGTTCAATCTGGTCAACTTAAGACTAGTGAGTAATTTTTATCTTCACTTATTGTATTGTTTAAATATACTAAATAATTTGTTTCCAAAAATTACATTTCGTAGTTCACACTTGAAGGTGGTAATTGTAATTTATATAAATAAATTATTTCTTATCACTTTTGATTGGTAACAAGTAAAATATATTTTTTTGGTCAATTCCTTCTTAGGTCAAAAAATTGTATATAATTGTATACTTTTAATTAATTAATTACAATTAATATAAATATGTATATACATTTATATTATAGAGATATTTTTTCCCATAAAAAACTAAAATTTATTGATTAAATATATATTTTTTTAATTAAGTAGCCGATAACTAATCATACAAGCCACCTGATGGTAAGTGTTCACCGTCGCCTATGGACATCAGTAAGACTAAAGGTATCACTGCGTTGTCGTCCAGGAAATGAGAAGAAAAAATGTATTGTAATGTATTAATTGGGTAATCAATACCCAGGCGGAACACAACGAGTCGTTTGGCGGCTAACTCAAGGAGAAGAATGATAGCTCGCCAGGCAAGCTTCACGGAAGGATAATAATACCATTGATAAGCTTAGTGACTTATTAATAATACTGATAATATAATCCTTACGCGAAGCCCAATCACCAAGCAGGGTGGCTTCTGTCGCCTCTAACAACACCCTGTTCTGCCAGCATATGATTGAGGGGTATTCTAGGCCACTATAATATGGCCCATTAATGAATTAATACTAGTATTTGATAATAAACTGTATTAACATTAAGTGTCATCCACTACAAATTTATAAAAATGAATTTAGACTTGAGTGAATGAATTAAAAAGTATTTTATTAAAGATAACAACATACACACACACACACACACACACATATATATATATATATATATATATATATGTATATGTAGGGATTAAACACAAATTCAAAGTTTGGTGCTCAAAATTATTTAATTTCTTCTTTTAAAAACATATCCCTTCCTCCAACACGTCATTTCTCTTTTCTTTTTATATATTGACAAACATCAGCTAACCTACATTCTTTAACATAGATAAAAAATAAAGAAAAAATCTTATAAATAAACTAAATATTCGACACGGCCGTCCTGGTCATTCGTCTGTCCCAGACGAATCGTCTTCAGGCGCTATCCAGGGCTTCATCATATCCGCTGAACTTGTGGTATTGATCGGACCGTCACTGCTTCCGATTTTCTTTATTGCGTATCTATCGTTTCCTTTATTCTGAATAATCTCGTAAGGGCCAAGATAATTTGGATATAATTTGGCTCCTTGTGCAAATTGAGTCTTCTTAATGGCTACTAAATCGCCCGTCTTGTATGAGTAAGCTTCTTTTCTCTTTTTGTTATAATTTCGGACGTTTTCTTCCTGTATCTTCTGTAATGATTCTTTCGCCTTTTTTCTAAGTTCTTGTCTGTTTCCGTAATGATTTTCTACATTTTCTTGTTCAATTAATTGTCTTAGTTCCTCGTCTTTATCTCTCATTTTAACGCCAAACATCAGCTCAAATGGAGTCATTTTAATAGATCTCTGGTAAGTACCATTCAGACAACGTTGCACGTTAGATACTCGACGATACGATTTCGTGGGGTCATCAGAACTGAGTTTACTTAATACGGCAATTATAATCTGATGAATTCGTTCAACTTGAGCGTTTCCTCGCGGTTGGCCAGTCGTTATTGTATAATGACTGATATTTTCATCCTTCCAATATTTCTGAAAGTCACCTGAAGTGAAAGCAGCGTTTCTGTCTGTAATTATACGTTCTGGGGATCCATACGTTTGTTGTTGTATTCTTAATTTGTCCAAAGTCTCTCCAGTAGTCAGCGTTTTGACAGGATAAATCCACGTAAATTTCGTGTAAGCATCAACAATAGTGAGGATGTATTTATAATTCTTATTAGTCGATGTCAGAGGTCCCAAATGATTGATGTGATAAGTCGTTAGTGGTAAGTCGCCTTTATCGATCGGGTGAAGTAAACCTTCCTTTTTGCCTCTTTTGTGCGAGATAAGGATACATTCAACACAATTAGTAGTTACTTTTTTAATCTTTTCAGCTAAATTCTCTATGTAATATTGTCGATTAATAAGTTCTTCTGTCTTTTCTTTTCCAAAATGTCCTTTTTCATTAGCTTTTCTGATTATTTCATATTGCATCCTTTTAGGTACTAAAATGTATTTCATACCATTTTTCTCTTTATACAAAATTTCGTTCTGTATCATAAAATTGCGATAAGGTTCTTTTTCTAAAACTTTTTTCAGGAGTTGGATATGTTCGTCTTCATGTTGGGCCTTTTTTAGTCTTGCAGTAGTTTCTGTGTTACAGAGTATTAAACAAGTAGGGTATCTATTTAATGCGTCCGCGTGTTTCATTCTTGAACCTGCTCTATGCTCTATTTTGTAGTCGTATTCTTCCAGAAGCAGAGCCCAACGAGCTACTCTTGGAGATAAATTTTCTTATTTAAAGTCATGGTTAGAGCCGAACAGTCTGTAACTATCTTAAAATGGATGCCTAGTAAGTATACTCTAAACTTCTTTATAGCAGTAGCAATTGCCAAAATCTCAAGATAATAGCTGTGGTATTTTCTTTCAGCAGGTGTCGTCTTTTTGCTCATGTAATGAACGGGGTAGAATTGATTATCATTCGGATCTTTCTGTAATAACACAGCTCCATATCCATCGGCACTCGCATCAGTGTGCAGTTCAGTTTCTAAATTCTCATTGTAAATTCGAAGTACCGGGGAGTTACATAAAACCTTTTTTAATTGTAGAAAAGCTTCTTCGCATTTTCCATCAAAATTAAAAATTGAATCCTTCTTCAACAAGTCTGTAATCGGTTTTGCAATTAGTGAGTAATTCTTTATAAATTTTCTGAAATACCCAGTCAATCCGAGAAACGATTGAACAGCCTTAACATTATCTGGTTTCTTGAATTTCGCTACAGCCCTAATTTTCTCTTCAGATGGTCGAACTTTATTATTACAAACGATGAAGCTGAGGTATTGAATTTCTTTCTTCAGAAAATGACATTTTTTCCAATTGAAATGTAACCCAAATTCTTGTCCTCTCTTAAGTACTTTTTCTAGCTTTCTCAGTCCTTCTTCTTCTGTTTTAGCCGGTAAAATTAAATCATCCAAATAAATTAAAACTGTACCATCAGCGATTAAATCATGAAAGATATCATTGATAAATCTTTGAAATACGGATGGTGCTGTACATAATCCAAACGGCATTTTTGTAAATTGATATTGACCTTAAGGAGTTACAAACGCAGTGTACTTTTGATTGTCTTTATTTACTTTAACGTGAAGAAATCCATTTCTTAAGTCAAGAGAAGTGAATACTTTTGCTTCCTTTAATTTGTCAATTTGATCTTTTATTATTGGTAAGGGAAATCGTTCTTTTATAACTTTCTTATTCAATCTTCTAAAATCTACACACATTCGTCGTGATCCGTCTTTCTTATCCGCTAATACTATGGGGCTTGCAAAGTCAGATTTACTATGTTGTATTATTTCTTGATCCATCCATTCTTTAATTTTTTTGTTTACAATATCCATTTCCAACGGTGATAGGCGTCTTGGGTTTTGATAAACGGGGTTTTCGTCAGTAAGCAGTATTTTTAATTTAACATTACTCTCTTTCTTCTCTACTTCAGGCTTATAATCTTCACACATCTTTTGAATCTTATCTTTATATTTAGAATCTTCTATATCATATAAAATATTTTTCTCTTCCGCTAAAAGTGTTAAGTGCATAATTCTTTCCATGTAGATGCCATCTGGAGTAAAATTAACTTTGAAATCGTTTAGTATCGGGTTTCCAATTATAATATCTACAGGAATCTCGTTATCCTTAACAATATGGAACTTAATATCTGTGAAATCTTTGTCAATCTGAACATTAGCAATAAAAGCTCATTCTGTGTAAAGTTTTTTCTCAGCTATTCCAGTCAAACATGTTGTCACTTCTGTATCATAATTCTTAATGTTTCCTTCGATTTTTTCAAACTCTGATCGTGTAATAAGATTTATGTCACTACCAGTATCTATCAACGCTGTCTTTTCCCCGCCATTAATCTTTATTTTCTTGTAAGGGACTTTGTCGTTCTCATTGAAAATATTTAAAGCTTTCTTGGATTTATTAGGACATTCAGTAGATTTATGACCAAACTCATTACATTTAAAACATTTTATACCTTTCGGACAAGCAGGTGCTTGATGATCTAAATCACCACAATTGTAACATCTTTTTACGCTCTGTGGCTTGCGACTTGAGTAACTAGTAGAGGCATGAGCAGAATGCGTAGGTTTATTAGTCATCTTCTTTCTAAATTCACTGTAAATTTCCAATTTCTTGCGAAAATCTTTCATATCCGTTGCACCATACAATATAGATTTGTTTGACTCAATATCACGAATACCATCTATTACATACTCTATGTATAAGTGCAGCGTCTTCAACTTTTCCATGTAACGCTAACTCTTTCATAGATAAGAAGTATTGTTGATAAGTTTCATCGTTTCTCATTCGTCTTGAAGCTAAGTTCTTATGGATGACCGCGCTGTTAATTTTAGGTCCGAATTCTTCCTTCAGTGCCTTCTTTAACGTCGTATAGTCTTTAATTCTTCCAAAAGACCACAAAAATAACTTCGCAGTTCCATCCAAAAGCCTCTTGGCATACACAAGCATCTCAACTTTACTTCATTTCATAACTTGCGCAACGTCTTCAAAATCATCAATAAAAGATTCGATAGGGTATGTGTCATCTCCGGTAAAAACTGTCATTGCCTTTTCCAAATCTCTAAAAGAAATCTGCACATCAACTTCTGATTCTTCATCTACAACATCGTGCAATATCTTCTTCGGCGGCATATTTTTTTGTAAAGAGCGTCTTTTGGTCGGGCAATAGGTTGGATTTGCCGGTGTCATGGAGAAAATTCTTCAGTCTTACATAATTAGAAATATTTTGTAATTTTAGTTTTCATTTAATGTCAATAATCTTTGCATTCAATTGTCAAGTCAAAATCCATTGTATTTCTTACGATCGTATATTTTCTTCTTCACAGCACGCAAACATCAAAAATAATGTTGATCCCGGACGAGCCCCCAAAAAGATGTAGGGATTAAATACAAATTCAAAGTTTGGTGCTCAAAATTATTTAATTTCTTCTTTTAAAAACATATCCCTTCCTCCAACACGTCATTTCTCTTTTCTTTTTATATATTGACAAACACCAGCTAACCTACATTCTTTAACACAGATAAAAAGTAAAAGAATAAATCTTATAAATAAACTAAATATTCGACATATATGTATGTTGTAAGAATAGTAGGAATTTAACAAGGGAAGAAATTAGAAAGGATACTCTTTTACTTATATATTTACTTTATATCTTTTTCTTGAAAAGCCCAACCGTCTCCGATTTTAAGTATTCGAGGCTTTTAATTTGTATATTTACGTTTTTGCTTCACAATCTGCTTTTTTTCATTCAACAACAAGTCCCGACCCGCACCACCCGATCTTATCGACGATACGCTGCCACAGATACCATCGTTCTTCCCGGGATCACTAGACGAACGGTTCGAGCTCCCACTCTTATCGCCTGCAACCCCGGAAGTCCCCTAACTAATTTGTTAAATTTATTTTTATACTTATCTCCTTACATAAGCCATCAACTCATTAGCAGCCCGCTTCAAGTGTTGTACCTTACTTAAGGAGACCTCACTCATTCTCTAGACAACTGCTATTACTAGGTCCAATTGTAATAATAAAAATGTATTCCTCTATAAGTATAATTATGTAACGCTAACAGAAACGTAACATTGACAATGAATAAATCTATGTTATGTAAAGTATTTTTTTACATAGAAATAAGTTAGAGTTAAGTTTCAAAGTAACATCCCGGAATTATTCCTCGTAATTATCTTGGTACCATTCGCGTACCCGAAGACAACGAAAGTGTTTGATGTAAACATAGATTTGTTACGTTGTTTGTGGTCATTGTGAAAGTTTACGGACTCACAAGATCCCCTAATAGTGAACTGGCAGATCGTATATACATATGTGACAAGCGACGAAACTTTACTTGGACCAAGCTGTTCTTTGACACAATTAAATAATCATTTATTTGACTTAAATAATAATAATATTTAGTAATTGTCGTTGTGTTTCACTGTTCACATGAAGCCGTTGATCTCGGTTGCTTTTGTTAGAGATATCTATTAGTAAGCAAGTAAGAGTTTATTGCTAGATATATATAGATCTAGCATAAAACTATTAGTTGCTGAGAGAAATCCTATGATTTTTCTAATTAGCACCAATCTGATTGGCCCTCTAAATCCAACGGATCCCCGATATTTACTTCAAGTCATCAGCCTATATATTTTATTTTTACCAAGATACTCCAGTTTGTGTGACAACTTCCTTATTCCCAGCAATTAGCGAAAGTTAATCTGCACTCGAGCGGCGTGGTGCATTAAGCTCTGAATACGCTTGAACCTTTTTTCGGTCATTTAGGATAGGATCATTATGATACTTATTGAATATGTCATGCAAACTTATTTATGTAACATTGTAATTTGGTAAGTAAAATGTATAATCAGTTAAAACAGGTAATATATCAGTTGTTGTCACCAATTAACGTCCAAAGTAGCCATAATAACATCATGAAGAATACCTTCCATTCTATTACCATTACAAAAATTATTCAATATAAATACTTTATTGATACAATTACTTAAAAATATTTAAATTGAATAATTTGTGTAACGCTAATTAACTTTCTCATAGTTTTCATTTACACTATTTGAATTATGTTTTGCTTTAGCGTATTTAAGTGAATAGAAAATGCTCATCTAGTTTAATACTTGTAGTAATAGAGTTGTATTCGATTATATAAGTAATTAACAAGTCAACGATAATTGACATATTTTGCAATAACTGTTTTATGATGAAAATGTAAATAACTTAGTTAATATCTAGTATTGGGTCGAACGTAAAATATGAAGTCAAGTATACTTCGCATAGTAAATTTTTCGTACATAAAAAATATCAAACAATTTAAACAAATTGAATTGAATTATGTCGAGTATGACTCAAAAAAATGCGTTCAATCAATTAAGTGATATTTAAGTCACGCGTAACATTGTTGCTTAAAATTAATATACTAACTAATCTTGTCACGGTTCGCAGTTTTTATTTTGAAGATAAAAATGTTATTGATTTTCATTAAAAGATGAATATGGGAGTATTCAACAGCATCATCTTACTTGTTTTAGTGAACTTTCAGAACAAAGTATTGAATTAAAATTGCCTGATTACTTATACCCAATATTTTAATTCCCTTGATATAATGTTACAAAATCAGGACTGTTTTTCTCAACATTAATCATCTGATTATTTCGTGTAAGTCAACTAAAATTGTAAACCAAGATCAACCCATTTTTAAACCTCTTACGTCAATAAAATGAGATTTTAACTTTGGTCATATTGTTTCGTCCGTTGTTAACTGTGAACAGGGTACACAAAGAGCAAAGGACTTAGCCTTCGTCTCAAGAGTAGAAAGAACCCCTGAGCTTTTTCAGAGATATATTAAAATTATATAATTATAAACTGGACGTAATCCGGCATATTCTTAGAGATGAAAACTTTTGTACTTCAGATCCACATCTTTCAGTGTTCATTTTCTACATATAAAAAAGAGAAATCTGACTGAAATATGAAATGTGACATTATATTTTTTTTATTACAAGTATTAAGAAAGAATTTCGATCGAAAAATTGATGGCTAAAAATAAGTTCGTCCATATTAGATGACAATATCGACGTTATGATAAAAGTGGAAGTTGGTTACGAGGCTTACAGATACTTCCATGCAAGTACACGTTTTGGGTTTATTTGTTTTGTCCTGCCGAGTTCTTTAATGCTGTCTTACAATATCAACCTGATGATATAGATATGAAAGGTAATTACGAATCTTTCACATCCATTTCAGTATACCTTCTTTGTTGAAGCTTGACTGTTTTATCTGAATGATTATTTCTACGGTAGGTTCTCTCAAATATCCCGATGTGCTAAAAATCTGCATGTGTGCGTGACTCGTGCGTAGCGCACTAAATATCAAATGTTGAAGTACAGCTTTAGAAATAACCGTACTTAAGGAATGTACCCAAATAAATTTGTCTCCTAGTTATATCGTGACATTAATGTATATACAAGCTTCATCAGAAAAATTATAACTGTTGGTAAAAATCACCCCAAGATTGATTTCAAAGTAAGAAAAATAAGTGTAGTAAAACTAAGACTAAGACTGTATTTAAGATTATTTATTTACATTACAGTTAATAAATAAAAAAATATAGAACTTAGTATATCCTTTCGATAAGCGACTAGAACAATATTTGATAAAATTAACTTGCCGATGAGAATTCCAATGGCTTAACCGTTGTAACAAATGAAACGGAACAGTAAGCAAGGTACTGATAATTTGGTGCGCGTGGCGCTGACTTGATCAAATTTTATCAACTTAATCGCATCTTGAAAGAGATTGAATGAAATACTTCGGAGTATTTTACTGTGATCTGCATTTTAATTCAGGGTTTTCAGGATTTAATAATGAACGATAAATCATCACTTCCCAGATCTTTATTTGTGATTTATTGAGAAATATTTTTTCGTTGTGAAATAAAACGAACATTTGACTAAGAATTTACATGAATTCCATCAATGGATTCTGGGGATAAAGAGTAGAACTCCTCAATGGATGAGAATTATTCAGCTGTGTGTAAAGATAACGGTTGCTGCTAATAAAAATATTGTGTTTTTAACCGATTTCACAAAACGACAAAGTTACATATACATATGTTTATGAGTACATATTTTTATTTTTTATGTATGCACAGCCATAACTCAGTTATTTAATAATCGATTTTGATGATTTTGTAGTGGTTAAAAAGTGACTCTCAATTAGTCCCCATTAAATTTAGTGAGCGTCCGATGATGAATTCTTAACGGACAACAATATTTCAGCCATACTGAAATTAATTTGCTGTAGGAACATTAACTTTGCAAAGCACTCCATTATTAATCACCATCTGATAACATATCTTCAAAAAAAAAATGCAACCGCTTAAAATATTATTTTATGCACTACTTACATATTAAAATGTTTGAAGGAGGTGGTAAGCCTGAAACAGCAATTAGCGGCTTAAAAATCTTAATTAATAACAGAAAATAAAACGAACATAAAAGTGCGATGTGACGGGGTTGACCGTATCGTATTCACCAATTGTCTATTTGGTTTGGCAATGGATTAACGGATAAAAGAAGATATTAGCGCAATCATCAATCATCAATCGTAGCCGAACATCTGATTGAAGCCGGTTTAAAATCAGATTATTATTATTTAGATTGAGTTGCATAGTCCACGGGTGATATCAACTGAACGTTATAAATTCCACGTTTAGTAAGAGATCAAAAATGAGATCAGTCCATTGAGATCAAAAAACATTCTAAAAATGGTAATAAAAAAGATGGGTTTCATTTAAATTAACTGAAGCTTGGAATCCAGTGGTTAGTTTGTATCAGGTGAAAGAAGTTCAGTGATACCTAACTAACAATTCAAAACGAAATAGAAGTAAAGTTGACGATGAAAAGTGAAGGGCTCATTTGTAATTAATATCTGTGAAGTGTCAACTACTATTGTACGCATATTACGATACTATATTACTTCTATTTGTATGCATTGAAGACATAAATCAATAAAAACAACTTGTTGCCCCTTTTGGCGACTAAGCGGCCCATCACTAGTTATAAGCTTTCTCAATATAATATATTGTCAATATACAATATAATAATTATATTGTTGTGCTTTGATTAAAGCGCCTCTTACATGCATTTATTATCATATGTAAAACGATGAAGTGTAGACATACTCGTATAGTAAATTCAAATGAGCGCATCAAAAGAATATACACTTGTAAGAGATCCTATGATGTAGAGTACAATGAAAATACAATACAAAAAAATTACTCGAAATTAATTGACCCGAAACTTCTCTACGGTGATCTATGTATATCAAATAATCTTCATAATTTATATCATAACCTATATTTGTTTATATAATCCAAAGTGGTTGATTGTATTGAGCATGAGTACTTCGTCAATTAAAATATCAAGTTATTAAAAATTATATTCTAGTAATAACAAAAAGTACCGTAAACCAGTTAAAACAACACAACACTAATAGCGGCTGTAACTAACTACCTTTCTATGAACAGCACTTTAGGGTTAAGTGGGGATCATAGAGCAAGTAGGTGTCGAGTTGCTAACCAATCCGAGCTAAACGCCACTCAAACACGCTTGGTCTCAATGCGAAGTTTAATCTTCTTAGTCTATGTTCACTTTTAAATGCAGGCGAATTCGTGAAAAGATCACGTACTGACGATCCAACAATTGTTAACAAGTTTACAACTTTTTGGATCGAGACGTGAAGGAAACGTGATAAATTATATTTAAAACGTGTCTATGGCAAAATAAATCATGTCTTAAATTATATTTTTGTAAGATTATAATCGTTATAGGAATGTCACCATCACAGCTTAGAACATTTCTACTGCTGGACACGGGTATTCACTCACGAGATTGGTAAAGTTAGTTTTAGGTAGACTAAATACTGGGTATATATTTTTTAGGTTATGGATTGAATGTTTAATTATCACATTGTTATTATCACCGAAGCAAATAATGGTTGATTTATTCTACGCACATAATTTTAACAAATTAAAATTTATGGAAAATTAGCACCTGGGCCGCGGGAGATCGACATTCAGCCCACTAGCCTGTTGCTGCTGGGAATTATAAAAACGGTAACAATGTAATAAAAAAAAATACATATTGCAATTTGGAATCCATTAAAACTTCGTAATTAAAAGCATATTATTTTACTCTTCAGCGTTCTGCACTTCCGATACAAGAACGAGACACTTTTGGGATCAATCGCGTGTTTGTTTGTTCGCCTGTCAAACCGGAATTTTCGCATAACTCTATTCTAAAGATAAAGATGATAGATGATGATAGATTCTATTCTGTCAAGTTATCACGTAATATTTAAACTAATTATCTCATATTGCTGGAACGAAGTTCTTTAACATGGTTTGCGGTACGAGTTATCTGGTAGAAATAGTCACGTACTGAAAAAGCCTTACGTCTCTAATATTACAAAGAGGAAAGCTTTATATGTTTGTAACGAATAAACTCAAAAACTACTGAACCGATTTAAAAAATTCTTTCACCATTAGAATTATACATTATCTTTGAATAACATAGGCTATATTTATTAATAAAAAAATAAGGGATCCTTGCTAAAACTTCAGTAACGTGAACCAAGGTGTAAAAAAATTTGCTTAAAAATTTCTTTCATCGCATACGCTGCGGAAACTATTGATGATAGAACAAAAAAATGTTCTGCAATATTAGGGAAAATATCAATATCCACAAATAAGTTCACGATACTATATGTGCAACTATTGTAGTTATGTCACTATAACCACTTTTTAAATTTTAAAAGCTGACCAAAATCAGGCCATGATAACCATACCTTCGTATTAATCCTTATTCAAAACTGTTTCAATACCTATAGATAACTTTTCGAATTACTCAAATCAGACATTGCATTCAGAAGATTTTAGGAATTTAGGAAAATAAGCACCGCCGCCGCGCTATGACCAGTGTGTACCCACGCAAAGCAGTCGTAGCTTAGGCCGGCGGACAAAGCGACGAGGGAGGGGGCACGAAGTGCGAGGAGGGCATAATTATGAAATAGGTCACACGGTCGCCTTCTTACGCAGCGGCCATATACAACATTAAATATTTTGATTATTTTCACAGCATATGTATATGTTATTAGGAAAAAATACATACATGTCCTGTATAAAGATAAAATTATAAATATATCCCAAAATGTTTAAATATAAAAGTACACCCGTGCGAAGCCGGGGCAGGTGTAGGCTTTTATATGCGAGGGTATGTATGCGTGAGAGTATCGTAATTCGAGCAGCGAAGATAGTGTGCGTCTGTCTGTATGCCTATAACATGCCATAAATACTAAACGCTGGAATTTTCTTCAAATACATTTGTTTTTGTTTTTACCCATACATGATTAATATTTCCTTATTATCGCAATTTATTCATTTTGATTCCAGAAGTGGATACTGCAGCATGTGTAATACAAACTTAGAAATGTATGTTAATAAAATTGATATACTTTCATAACTTTAAAAAATATAATATTTTCAATTTTTTTTTAGAATACTTCATTATTATTTTTTTTTCAAATTATCCTGAAACTTTGATTTACTTCGTTCAGCCATTTAACACATAATATATATCCAACGGAACATCGTTCCAACCGGGTGTCCAATGAGGCCTCTTATTTATTTTTTTTTTTATCTTTACTTAATTACTTTATTAGTAGTACTTAACTATATAAAACTCGGCGGAGTAGCAACAAAGTAATTACAAAGTACCTACCGTGGGAAAAAGAACTATTTTATATGCTGACATTCTTTACAATATACAATTATACGACACGAAACCTTCAGTCGTTTAAAAGGTTGAAAAGAAAAACGGCAGTGGAAACAAATTGCGCGGTTAATTGACTCAATCATGCAGTAAACCATCGAGTGCTAACTTTTGCGCCGAAGAAAATGAAATTTAAATTTTATTCACTACATTCAGTATAATTTTAAAAATACAACTATTTACTTGTATTAATATAAGAATAAATTTGATTATACACAAGTGTGAGGTAATCTATTTACATATGAAATGGTAGGTTAGTTATATTAGTAACACGATAATTTATGAATTATTTATATAATAATTAATCACAACCTTCTATTATATTATATACAATGAGGAAAATGAACTTTTAATACATCATAACACAAACAATTTATGATATTATATTATGAAATTTACTTGCGAATCAAATTACGAAGTGTCTCGTCTATAAATAACTAATTGTTGAATATTTTTATACGTATTATTTTTTATTGGTGTGTTATTTATACATAGCATGATTATGTGTGTAAGATAAGAGGACTGAAGTCAGTGTAACGTTGAAGCTAAACTCGTAACTTAACGACAAGAACCTCAGCAACTGCGAACCGCAATTACAATAAACAAGTCAACGGATGCTACTACAAGTAAGTTAGAAGTAGTATTAGTAACTGGCTAACTAACGGTCGTACGCAATAAGTCCGTAATAAGAACGAATGCGGTGACAACGCAGAGATTATTCGCTCCCTGAATATACCGCACTGCAGAGTACCCGTAATTTCCGCCAAAGTATCAAACATAAATCCAAAATAATACCTTTAAATGGCGCTTCGCTAGCTATTATACCGATTTAGAACGTAAATTTCATAATTCTATTATTACTCACAAATATTTTCCGCCTCCGCGGATTTGGTTTGTAATTTTAATAAAACCCGCACCAAAGTTTGAGGTGTTAATTCGGGCGTTAAAAATATTTTGTTGTGCTATTATGACTAAAGTGTGGGTTTGTTTGCACTGTGTTGCTAGCTAGTAGTTTTGTACAAATAAAATGAAATGAAATTCATTAATTATTCTTCTTTATTTTTTCAACAATAAATTTTTGGCGCTATAAAACGATTTTACGTGTATAATTTTAACGTTGACAACGTTATTAATTGACATTCTTTTAATTTGAGCAATGATAACAATTAAAACAACAATAATAATTAATAAATTCTCGTTCCAATTTATCTGTCGTTTTTATGTACTGTCAATGAATGTGAACTAAAATCCTATAGTAAAAACAAAAAATGTAACGAAAAAGAAGATCGAACAGTATAGTAAGCAGGTTCACATCGTTAGTGTTCGACTCGACGCTCTGAAGCGAATTTGCGTTTGCAAGCGTCTATTGTTTCGCGCACTTTCTGTTACACACGAAACATGAAACAAATTCAGTGCTCCAATTAAGTAACTTTGTTTCTATTCTTAAATTTGACACGTGATATAATAATTATTACTATAAATTTATACATTAAAGGTCTTATAAAGCGACAAGTTTTTCAATCATAAGTGATCGATCGAAATAAATAATCTCCTGAGCGGTCTGCTATTGAAGTGTTGATCGCCAGTGGTATAACTTTTTGTATGCTCCGGAAAAGAGTTTTGGCGCTTGGCGCTTCAATTCTTTTTAATTGAAGGAGAGACCCATATTCTGCAGTGAGCTACTAATAGTCATTGCTGTCAATTACCTATTTTTAAGATTCACAGGAGTTAGACTAATCAACTTATTTATTTATTTTGTACACACAATAAAATTATATCCTCGTAATCAATAGATGGAGCCCACAATACTTGGTCTATTTGGAAAAACAATCTTAAACTAGTTCAAATTTAATTAGTTTAAACTATTAATCCACCAAAAGCTTTATATTTGATAATGCGTAATGAATTATTGTAATAAGACAAAAGATAAATTATTCTTCGTCTATACATGTGTTACTTTTTGTTCCGTAAAAATAATTGTAAATTAGTGGTTAATAACTATTAAACATAGCAAAACTCTATTGTACGAGCGACGCACGTACACAATATATACGAGTCATCAGTATTTCATTAATTATCTTTTACATTTGACTCAGTCCGCCATCAGCTATCATCATTATCGCGCGTACTCATATTTCATATAAGTATATATAAGTTTAACCTTAATAAAGTTCGTATCAAAAATCATAATTTTATTATTTATCAGTTAGCATTCTAAGGGCGAAATCAATCCCTTACATCTATATTTTCCAGTTGCTAACAAGATGAACAAACATTTGGTAAGAACTGTTTCTTAATATGCATAAAAAATAAAATTTCAAAAAATTACAGAAAACAAAATATTTACAAAAAGTTTATGTAAAGGCACTACTTATTCCGAATCAAATTAATCAATCAAAACGTATCAATCATATCTATTATAATATTATATTCTAATCAGATAAGGTAAACCATCGCCATCAAACGTTAACTAAGCAGAAATCTGTGAAACATTTTTTTTAAATCTGAATATATTTCAGAATTTCGTACAGTAGAAGGTAGCGAGTTTCACTTCCTAACCACCTGAACAAAGGGATGGTTATAAAAGCTGGACTTACGTGAGTAGTGACTTTAAAAAGAGTGTTCAGGTGTGACCTGCATGCAATACACCTTATGGATGAGTAAAAGTAAATCGCTTGGTAAGGTAAATGGGAGAAGAAGAGCTATGTAAGATCTTAAGGTGTAGACATTATATAAAGTGGAATTGAAAGTTACTTCAGATTTTTGCGAAATTGTGATATATAATTGAATTCTATGAGTCCGAAGAAGAAGCGAATTAATAAGTTTTGTTAGCGGTCAAATTTATTTAACAGCTCCTCAGTGGCATCCAAAATCAGGAATAATCTTATAGATTGGTTTAATGTGTAAGCTAATAAACTTTTAGTTTTGTTGGGCCGGACATTGTAAAATCTTCTCAGAGAATGCAAGAAGTTAAACTTTCGACTGACTTCAGTGAAGTGAGCTATCCAGAATAAATCACTATCAAATATCATTTAATGTTTATATGGGTTATTGAAGACATAACACAATAAAGGGAATAAGACGCCACCCTGAGAAACGCCCTCGACTTCGTTAAACTAGTCAGACAGATTGTCTTCATGGCGGACACGCGACGAATGATCCCAAAGATAAGAACAGTCACGCAATGGCGGGTGAAAAAATATGATGTAACTCAAGAATCCGAAGGACAACATCGAAATCTACTAAGTAGAATACACTGCTAAAGTCTAATAGGAGTCTCAACGGCAGACACTAATTATCCTATTATTATTATTATTATGGCCATAAACTTATCGTTAGTTAATTTAAGTAATGGAGTGACAGAATTGAGGCCTGAAATAAATTAGATATGAGAAAGATAACATTCTGCAGAGTTGTTGATGGATGATAATTCTTTGTTCAATTAATAAGCTCCAACATCTGGTGGTTCTCGTTAATTCACGCTTCTGTCATACTAAAGCTTCTTAAATACGAAATGTCATGTATGACTGGCATTTAAATAGTAACAAAGTTATATTAGCAGACAATGATATTACGGTAAATTTAATCAAAATATTATTAATAGTTAAAATTTGCTTGGACACATAATCAATCGGTTGCAGGGCAAGGATTTCTCCTGGGGGTTGAGAATGTTTATGCCATGCTCTCTCATTGGTGTTTAAGTCAGTAGCTAACCCGAGTGCTATTAGTTCCTATACAGTCTAAAGGCTCAAAATATGTCAATAAAAACGATGAAAGTGAGACAAATGACTTTACGTAAATTATGAAGCGTTGAAGCACTTATTAAAATATTGCCCCTAGCGCTCAAACATCCAACACCTGAGAACGCCAGATTTCCATTTATTGTTTTTCATTATTTCTAGTATCTACCTAATCATCTCTAATACAAGATACTAGCTAAAAATTTCAGTTGATGTTACTGGTAGAGCCTGAAATCAGAACCTGAAACTGAAAAAATACAAATCGAATACGGCCCCTGGTATAACGTGTTGAACGTTCAAACTTCGCTTTAGATCGTCGTATCCACTTCTTAAATCGAATATATTACATATATGCAATATTAAATTCAAAACTAACCATAATAGTCTTAAAATGAATGGAAAGACGTGTAAAAAAGCTTATTGGTGAGTCATATTTAGATGAGATCAGTCTTCAGAGTCCCAAGCCCAGGCGCAGATTGGCCAGCCTCTCATAATTTTGTAGGGTACATTTTGGAGAGGGTGAAAATTGCATTACTATATCCCCCTTTGACCTTTCCACCATCCAACGATCCCATGCACGGTGAGTATCATCATTTATCGAAAACATCCTGCCGGTAAAAAAGACGCATTTTATTTTGTTATTTGTTTTAGGAACCTATAGCGAAGGCTGGATTTGGTTAAGATGTGGATTTGTAAGATAAGAGGGCAGAGGTTTTCACTGAGTGCACTTTATCAGGAGTGAATATATATAATTTATAATACGTAAAATTAAGGAAGCTTATCCGGCAGATCTGAAATAATTGATGGTTGATTTTTAGATGGCTTTATCGCGAATCAGCGTCATGTTTGTTTAAGGTAAACATTTAATTTATCTCCTAACCATAATATCAAAAATTCTAATATCAATATTATAAACACATAACTAGTAAAAGAGCACTCAAAATATGATAACATTAAACTTTATACCACGAGCGAATTCATTTAAATATTAATGAACATGGTCAAATAATTAATTTCGAATGACGTTTAAATCAATAAGTTTTAATGTAACATGAAGAAATCGAAAATATTTACATTTCGTTCGAGTAACAATCATTCCTAGTTTTGGGGTAGTGGTATCACTTTGTTTGACAAGTTTTGGACTTTGTTTTAGGACTGAAGTTTGAGGTGTAAAGGGTTCCATAAATCATTGAGTCAAAGTCAATCTGTACAACACCTAGTTTACTCTTCTAATCAACGGACGAATTTATCGTTAATGGTCCCTCCTGCTGAACGTTGCTAAGTTCTGCACCACTCAGTATAACTTCTATGGTACTAGAGCATAGTGATAGAGGTTTTGACTGTCAAGTAGCTACTATGAAAGGTTTTTGTGCATTTCAGCTGCCATGCCCGAGGGCCAGTTTCAACTCGACAAGATATCTTAGATTTTAATATTTCGTGTCTGTCCTATCAAGATATCTTAAATCTTAATATTTCGTACTTGTCATATTTGACCTGTAATATAAATAATATCCACAAGAGCTAAATATTTTTTTTGTACTGTATTGAGGTTTTTATTTCTAACATTTCTGATACTTTACTGTTTAATATTTTGTTTACTATTTCTCTCAACAAAGCGACGTAAAATTTATCATCACAGTTTGTACTACCTGTGATGTGTGAAGACTATAGTCCACCACGCTAACCAAATGCGAGTTGGCATGATTCACACATCATTAAGGGTATTATGGAGAATTATCTGATATATGGGTTGCATCAAGACGGATTGGATTGAATAAATGGATTTTCAATTAGATAAATGTCTGGTGTGTTTGATATATTAGAGATGTGATCATAATTTGAAGCCAAGCCACCTACATATATGGGATGTTGCTATTTGAAGCATATGATTATCGTTATAACTGTTTTCAATACGAACTTGCGATTTGCTAAAAAAAACTGTCCTCTATACTCTACAAGTAAACTTACGAAGTTAAGAAATACTGAACAGAGAGAGTATATTACTGTGATAACAAGCTTTTTCAGCAAAAATTAAATAAAAAGTTCTATAATGCTATGACCCTGTCACATCGAGGAGAACAGCGTATCTGCTTACGGCTACTGTAGCATAAAGAAAGTCTCAATTGCTTACACTACTGTAACAAAGGTTGTTAAACAAATCACAGTATTCGAGATCTCTCCATAGTTTCGTGATGTGACTCTTTTAGAAATACTAACTATTGACACAAAGCAATTGTACTACCCGAGCTTGGCTTTGAATTGAACCTTACAGTGTCAACTTAGCCTTGTTTGCAGCTGCTGCGCTAACAAGCGCATAGAATGAGCGCAGTGTTTTAGGATCGCTACGACAGTTTCAGTTTTCGCGCCATCTATCTAAATTGCCAGTCCAAATAGTATGTACAAATGCAACTTTAGATCGTGCGTTCGTGATTGTTAGCTTTGGACTTTAGCATTCCTGTTTGAAAGTATGTTTTAGTTGGAGAAACTTCTAATGGCATGGTATTTTCGAGCTTAGTGCGGTAAAATGTATCCTAAATTTTATGATAGCCTCATTTTTAATGTAATAAAATATAATTATTTCGTTGTTGGGTTCTGGTTTCGCACAACGAAATAATTAATATATTCTATCGCCCATTGCGTACAAATTAACTGGCTCTCTGCAAGTTTAAAACATTATTGTTCACTTTCACTTTTTGCAGTTTGTTGTAACAAAGCAAGTGATAATTAAACGCATGCATACAACTTCTGATGAATGAATAAATAAAAATAAAAAAAAATAAAAATAAAACAAAATAAATATTTTTTAATAATGAATGAATGGCGCCCACGTCTCGGAAAAAGGAGCATAGGACGCCCCCCGACCAGGTGGACTGACGACCTGAAGAAGACAACGGGCATCCGCTGGATTCAGAAGGCACAGGACCGGTCAGAGTGGCGCAAGTTAGGGGAGGCCTATGTCCAGCAGTGGACCTCCAAAGGCTGATGGATGGATGGATACAACTTCGAAAACCGAACCTGTGTTCTGAGAAGATTGGAGTTTCAAATATTAAAACATACCTTATAATGAACACTTAAAACGTTATATCATTGAAAACTCTTAGAAGGTCTGGAATAGTTTGCCTAAATAATAAAAATTAGCACAAGAATACAATAGAATTACAAACAAACACACTTATTACCAACGAAAACAATTACTTTCAATTTTACAAGTACTGCATAAATGTTTACAAAATATTACTAGTTGTGAGTATTATTTACCATAACAGAAAGGATCTGCTCACCTAGATTATGCCTAAATATTGAAATAAGTCGACGAATATTTTATTAACAGCGGAAGCTTTTTATATTATAATTGTAATAATTAATAAACAAAAAGAGTGCATGACTTAATATCCATTCAGTTTATCTTGCGTAAGAGTAAAAACAATGGTAGATTATTGGGAATGACTCCCTTTTAATTATTTGTAGAACACATACCCTAACATTAAGCTCAAGTATTAATTAACCTTATGATAATCAAAAGTGACAATTATCATTATGCGATGTAAGAGACTATAGTTCGCTATTCAACAACCGATGACAAGGTTATGGTGAACGGTCTTTACTGCTGTAGGTATCGGGGTTTTTGCCGTTAGTATTAGAATTTTTTTACTTGCCTTTTCATCATGTTTTGGTTGGTGTTATTGAACTTATTATAATCTAATTTCTGGCTCCCTTCTTAGCTATCGATACTCCATTCAATATAATTAGAGTAAATAATTCAAAGAACTATGAACTATTCAAAGAAAGGATGACGAGACCTTTGATTTATAAGGTTTTCCGTATGCGGTTACGGCTTTTTACTATTAAGTAGCCCGTTCGCCCATAGGTTGACTATTCACTTTATTTATAATTATGTAATCCTACCTTTATCTTAATTGTAATTAATTATTAGTAAATGAATAAGTCTTTGTTATAATGAAGCACGGCATACGAGAAATGAAATCTCAATAACTTAAAACTATTTTTTTTATAATTGATTATGAAATATGAGATATAAAACTGCAGTAACTCATAATTTTCAAAATTACCATTATGTATAATTTCATTTAAATGTGGTGCCATATTTACAGCATAATTATGTTGCGGTTACATCAGTCAACAGTTTGAATGGGTAATTATGCTCACTCGTACGTTATAGCAAAGTATTTTATACTAAATAGCAAAATTAAGAACAAAATGACTGTATTTATACAAACGTATTTTTTTACATAATTATTCTCGTATTTTTATTCCGGATACAGAACTCCAGCGTTTATTTGTAATTAACACTTTATTCATATCATAAATTTATACGTGGTTGTAAGTAAATATTCCGTTTTGTCCTCAACATTTTTTTACCACATGTATAAACAGGTCGTGTTGTCACAAACGGCACAAAATATTTACACGCTGCCTATATCTTCCGATCGAGATTCAGATTTCAGGAAACACTACCAGTTCTTATAATATTAAAACCATATAAGTTTCTGACTTTAACAGAGATGAAACTAAAGACTGAATTATCGATCGAAAATATGTTCGAATATTTTCTGTAATCGGACTTTAAATCGCAAGTTTGTTACAAGAATTCTATGTAAAAAATATCTTCTTAAATACATTATAGATATCAACATAAACCATAACCAGTCTAAAGCTGAACTTGGGTATGCTTTTACAGTGAGAAATTTCCGGGTGGTACCAATCCATCACTTTGAGATTAACAGATCTCTCATACCTCTAAGAATATAATAAATAAATCTAAGGTATTATAAGGTATATATAAGTTTCCTTACAATATTTTTCTCTAATGACGTACATACGTGACAATAATTAATTTAAAATGTAGTTATACCAAGATTGGGAAAAATATTTATATTTATTTATATACTTAATACCTAGTATAACTATTATAAGGCAGGAGCAAGTAACACTTGTCAAAACTTGTACTGAAACTCACTATGGCCTACAATCACATCTACGGCAGTCTTAAAGCTATCGCTTACTTTCAACTCCAATTGCATTCATATTTTTTAATTCCTTCTATCAACAATAATGCAAGATTCTTGTAAGATATTCATATAATTTACCAAAATATCGTTTCAATAGTTAAGGTATATCAGGTAAGAGAAGTCCTTTACTTCGCGCATACGTCAACACTGACACCAGAAAGTATACAGCCCGCACCGCAGCGTCAACAAACCCGTCTGAACCTTTGCGAGGCGACACTTGCGTACATTATACATTATACATTCATAATCTGATTATCTTGCTCAGTGAAAGTGTACACCACCCAATATTGTCGTTCTCGCGTAACTGCGCAAAATTTTAAATATTACATGGAATTGTAAATAATTAGTTACTTCTATTTAATAAGGTATTATGTAATCAGTCAGCGTTTTTGACGCAATGACCAGCCTGTTGTTATAATAACTGAGAAGACTTAAAATATTTGTACACTGTGTTAATTATATTTTCTTCATATAGTTTTAAAATCAAAAGTCACATCAATTCCAGCTGAAGTAATTAAAAATCAACTTGACGTTTAAACGTACTAACTGAAGTCATATTTAAGATATATAGGCAACGGTAGGTTAGATCACGTAAGTTGTCAAATATTTGAAGGCCAGTACAGGGCTTGACTCCCAAGAGTGAAGTCTGGAACGCATATCACCACGGTGTTCTAATGCAGGGATTGGTGAAAAGGTCAGTGTTCAACCCAAGTACTACAAATTCTTCTGTTCTTCCTTGCCGACAAGGCTTGATATCTTAACAGGTGAGACCAACAACTTAACTTTGCCTGCACAATCAACCAATACCCGACAAACGAGATAACCGGTTACCGGATGTCGAGCTGCTGGCACTTTCGATATATATCCGCGTCATCGAAAGCATCAGAGATACGTTGGCAGCAAAGATAGAATTACTATCAAGACGATCAATTAATAACAAGCTAACTCGTCTGCTCATTTGTCGTTTTTTTACATAACAATTAATAATTATGCACTCACGCACATCATGTTCTCACACCTAAAACACTCTTATCTTGTAATCCTCCATTTAAAATTCTCTGTTTCAAATGGATGTATAAAAATGCTGCATTATAAAAAACCATATGTCAAAATCAAATGTTTACAAAAAAGATGTTGATAATGGAATCCGAGTCCTTTCATTCAGCAGGCAGCTCCTGATTACTGTTAATATACATATTATACACATGAATAATTATTGTTTTTTTGGAATATAATTGCAATAACTGAACCCAGAATTACACATACAAAACATAGATTGTTAAAACACATTGTTCTTTGCCATGAAGCCGTTTCCTTCTGCTACATAAAATTGTCGCAGTGCTACTACATTTCCCACGAAATCCTCTACTTAGCTTAAGCTTTGTAGTTAATCTTTTGGCTTTCACATCGCGACATCAAGACGGCATTTTCGACAAGAGGTTTATATTAAATATTCTAGTCTTAACAACATATGGGCTTTAGGTTTTACTTCCTTTGATATCCGATAAATCGTGTGGGGGCCCGACGGATTACTCTAAAGCAAGTAACCAACTAAGTAAGATTTTATCACAGATAATTGTCAATAGATATTACTAATAGAAACTAGAGCGTAGAGTTAAGAGAACCACCTCTGTAGTTGAAAAAGTGTCCATCGAAAAATGTTAATTAGGGTGACGCTTATCGCAAGAGGGTAGTAAAAAATGCGCCAGAAGTTATAGTTCAGTTACAATAAGATAAAGAGTAAATAACGAATGGTAAATATCCACTTAAGGCACATTAAAAAAATGTATTTTTAATAGGTATACATTTTAAATTAATAATTAATTAATTCATATTAATTTTTTCATTTAATTTTTTATACATTTCCAAAAAATTCGAAAATTGATTATAGAAAATTTGAATAAAATACATATGCAAATTGTCACTATAAATAAATAATAATATTATATTTATTTTTAATTGCAAACATTAAATAAAATATAAATGTATATTTACAACTGGAAAATTCATATCATAACCCTAACGTACGCGAGCGCCTCTGCTCTGGTTAATTCATGAACTATTATTTACTGCTTATAGTTGGACACTTTTTCTTTCATATACGAGTATTTTCTTTACCTCTTCCCTAGATAAGGAAAATCTCGTATATATAGGCATATTAAGTCATCATTTTAATTAATGATCACCAAAAAGAAGTCACTAAGGTATGTCGCGGGGCTTTAGGTGGCATAAGCAATACTAAACACATGGATTGACCAATAACTTTTCCAATAATCTTAGTACTAGACCAGCGTGGAGTACCTGGAATACTTATACTCGTAGTCTAGATCATCTCAATTATAAGGAACGGCTTGTTTCTTGCAGTTCTTGATGTCTTAAAGTCAAATATTTCGTGCAACATAGAACCGTTATTGTATGAGTAGATATATGTATATGTAACGAAATCGACGTCCTTTTGAAATAGGTCCTGGTCTTAATCTGAGAGGCACTAACTCCTGGAAATGTGCCAACTCTCTAGTTGTACCTACTGCCGTAGATTAGTCGAGGTCAGACGATGTTTCTATAACAGTAATACTATACTTAGATCTTAACCTTGTGCCAGATATCCGTAATGTACATTCTTTATATTATTATGTGGTGTCTCTAAGTGCCATCATTAAAATATACTGTTATCCAGATAGATTGTCAAAATTTATATGATTTGATGTTAAGATTGCATATAACGAAAAAATTGAACCCTTATAAGATAAATCGCATATTTGACTGCTTGTCAGTAGGTAACTTTTGATTTATTCAGAATCTACTGAATGGATAGAGTTGAAATATGAAATACAGTTATAAACACATACAAAATGAAATATTTTCTTCAATATATCTACTTCGCATGCAAGACCATGCCAGTGAAATAATAAACTTGATAAAATGTGACAGTATAAGTATTTACATTCATATAATTTATTATAAAAATGCACAAATCATTAAGAAATTAGTAAAAAATAATCAACAATGTAACAATAATATAATACACAAAAATTTCAAAGGTACATTTCAAAACAATTAAAAAAAATACAAAAAACACTTTGAAAAGTAATTTTAACTTTTAATATTTTAGTCAAGAACAGGAACTGCGCTACAAAATATCAGTGACATTTATGACGAGATAAAATTTAAATGTTATACATGCAGTGCGGATTACTCTGTAATTAAGATTCATCAATATTTATTTCAAACTCCAAGAATAAAATCGAGTTCCTCCCCTGTTCTGCTATGTAATTTTGGATTTCATGTTATTCAAATATAACTGCTTACATAGAAAAGTTTTGTTGCATATATATCTTTCTTTATTTATTTTTTTAATTTCTCCCAATGACCCACACTTTCCCTCACCCTGCACCTCCTTTTTTATTCATATTTCATTTTAGTCACTTCGTTTCAGTCAGCAAGCAATGATTATTTCCGAAATTATAACAATTTAGAAATTCAGAATATTTTTATGAATTAATTACAATATCAGTAGATATTACTCTACCGATTTTGTATACATTCACTAAGAATAAATCATTACTAAGAATTAAAAACAAATATACTGTAACTGTTGGCTTCAAAGTTTTGAGTATCATGAGAGCTTATATAGCTTTGTGATAAATTACTATTACTGATATTGTTCTTCGAAATATTTCACATAATAAAGACATTTTTGCTTCGAACTTTATGTGTTTATAAAAGAAAATTTCATAGGTCATTCTATGACATTTTTCATTACACATGCAATGTAATTTAATTCTTCTGTCTTGGCAAAGTTACCCGACCATTAACACGTCTTGTAGCAAAGCATAGAATATTGAGTAAGCTCTGAATTACTGGAAGTACAATACAACGGTCACACAATACTATCTTAATAAACAATCAATAAAGTTATCTGTAACAATATGTCAGTAGTTAACGTGTTACTTATGTTTAATAATAACAGAAACTTTGCTTTGAATAAAGATAATTTATTTAGCCGCATTCAGAGTCTGTAATATTCTAGATTCCATTGCAGTTATAAATCATAGATTAAGTGAAATAAATATTTAAAAAATAAATAATGCCAGTTCTATCGTAGAGTAAATAATTTTTTTTTTAATGTGCTAATCAATCTAATTACCATTATTTATTTGACACTAAGTTATCATAATATAAGAAGAATTATTCTTATAGTGTATTTGGTATATGGTTTTAATCTGAATTGATTATTCATTCATTTTAATAGTTATTAGGTTACTGAATTTTCACAATTTCTACCTTTCTTACATTTTATATTTTACCTTCACTGGGTTTGTATAATGTATCATATAATTTGCTCAAATGTTCTTAAGTTCTGACTCGTTTTCAGTTCCTTTGATTATGTTTTTATGTAATAAATAATTCAAATCGAGCTAAAATCTTTTATTTCTTAATTTTAAATTTTCCTTCCTCTTACCTTTATATTATTAATACATAGCTATATAGTTAGGTATAGCATATAGCGATACCTAGGTATGGTTGTAGGTAAGCGATATTATATTTCGTCTCTCATTAGGACTCTATATCAGTATGTATGTACTCTTGTAGCTAAGAGTGTTGGCACGCGGGATAAAATTTTTGAAGTTATTTTGTTTTGTTACGATAAAGAAGTATAACTTCTTATGTGCGTAGCATACACACACGTATTTTTTCCTGCACTAAGATTGAATAAACGCAAATTTGTCTAGTAAAATTTAAGAATACCTAGATAGGGCTTTGTCTATGTAACTTTATGTATCTGCTTTATTACGACTATGGCCGGGATGTAAGTAAAAGGATTTGAGGGTAGAAGCGTAGTCTGGCCATTACTAATCTATCGCTATGAAACTTGAACATCTGGCACAGATCCAGCAAACGGACGTCAGTGAGATTAACAGCGTGTCGAGTTTGCGAACTTTGATAATACCTTCAAAAATTTTGTAAGAAGGTGACAGTGAAATTTTATAGCATTTTAGTAAACAATACAATACATATGTGTAAACAAAATTGAAACAAATTTTGTCGAGTCTTATGGAACAGAAATAAGACAGGTCTATAAAAATTTCAAATGGATACATCCCATAGTTCGGTTTTTGATAATCAATTTTTCTAGAATAAAAAGTATCCGATATCCATTTACAATTATAAACTATGAGTGTCTAATTTTATCCATTCAGCCGTTTTTGCGTGATTCAGCAAACATACAAACTTTCACATTTAAAATATTAGTAGGATGTGTTTAATACCTAAATTCAATATTTTACGTAATATTATTTTTTTACTGCCGACTTTACTGGTTTTTGTAAATATGTTATTATAAATTATTGCAATTAATTATTAGTATTACTCTAATATTCTCTAACATATGTAATTAACAATCTTATATATAAAAAATACTCAATTTTCAAATAGACTTATTACTAAAAACTTAAACTTCTTTCTATTGAACTTGAAATTCTTTCTTTTCTATTGAAAGATGTTTGAATCGAAAAATATTATATCGATTTAAATATCGTTGCTGAAAATATTGTAATTTCTTTGTGATTAAAATTGAAAATACTTCTTTTTCAATTCATGCACGTTCGCAGGCTTTTTGACTAAGGTGAATAGGGCCAGATATTTTATTTTGAACCAATATCGTATAAAACAGGAATGAAATGTTGTATAATTTAGAAGTAAATATCACCTTTTATTACATTTTGATTGATTTTAATAAAAAAAATTGCATTAAATGTAAAACAGAATTATGTGTTGGAAACCATCTGTTTGGTTAATTTCACTACAGTGAAACAACAGTTTCTGTAGCAAGAAACATAATCTGTAATGTAATTGTTAATATTATTAGGAATTCAAGAATATATGAAAGATTACACATAACTTAAACTAAGAAGTATAAACGGTGAGGGAAACACGTCTTTCATCCTGTGCGTTGTTTCTTCACCGGCTGAGGCCTTCTAGATTCACCGCACTGTCCACGGAAGCTGTAAAGGTCACTAGAGCCAACGGCATCTGTGCATTCCAAAAAAATTGTCAACCATCATTTTGCCTTTACCTCTCGTAGCGTAATCAATTTTTTGATTTTTTAGTTGTTATCGAATCGCTGTCCAAATCTTGTGTGTATACATATATTTCGTACTGGTACATATTAAATTTATCTAAGTACAGTAACAGACACAAGTAGAGACTTACAGATTGTGATCGTAAATTAGTTGTATCATAAATAAACACGGAGAAAAAAGAACATCCGGTGTTTTCTCCAAACTTAACAATATGTAAGTATACCGATTCGATTATACATTGTACATGCCCCACGCACACTTAAATATCATAACGTGCCGATTTAACCGTCATTACGCGAAGTGACAACGTCATGTAGGTACCTATTGTCTAGATCAGTTTTAAAATATATTTTTAGATCATACACTCATACTCGTGCTCTATGATTCCCTGTGTTATGACATGTTCATATAAAAATTAGTATATACAAGCACCCGAGAACTTAAAACACAAAATAACATACATATAAATGTTTGGTCCGGCCGTGAATCGAACACGGGAGCCTACGTTGCGCATGCATCATAGCCCAGTTAGAGCGACAGGTCGACTACAAACTATGTAAAATAAGTATACAAACTAAATAAACACAAAGTTACTTACTCTTATAAAGCCACTTTAAACTTTTCATGTTGATACTTATGTGGGTATTTCTAATTAATTTTCTAGTAGAGTAAATTTAATTATCTAACCTCATTAGGTAAACTTTTAAAGCTATTTCCATGTAACTACTAATGGGTGGCGAGAAGGTGAATAAACCGTGTCGGATGGCTGAGTAAGATTTCATTTTTAGAATTTTTCCAAAGCATGATATTCTTTTGAAAATCATTAATCTAAAGTTGTTGATAATGCTTAAAGGCATACTCTGATAGTGAACCCTGGTTTGTAGTACAAACGTGCGTGAAGAGGTACTGAAATTATCCTAAGACATGAGACAGATGATGTGTTGTTTAATATATATATTACAGAACCTGAATTATGGTAGAATTTCGCGTTTGAAGTATAGTAAGACACTTAGGCCGATTTTGATAACTGTTAAATATTGGATTCTTTTATTGGTTACTCTGTAAGCAACATTCCATTTGAGAGCCCACTAAAGTTACACGGTGATATTTAGCTTAAGTGACTGGTATAAAAAAAGAAATTAAAATAGGAAACATTTTTATTTTTCTGACCTAAATCAAAAAGACAATAGCCGGTCATAAAAATGATGTAACATCGTAAAAGAGCCGAAAGATACGATACCATTATTAATACAAACTTTGTATTCCGTTGATTTGTATCTCTAGCTTTGTTGTTTTGTAATTTTTACGGCCGGGGATGGTTCCCCTCGCGTGGCTACCTTCCGTTATCGTATTTTATATCAACAATGGTCCTTATCTGTAAAAACGTATTTGAAATTCATGGGTCCGCTTGGTTGAAAAATTGTCTTGAATTATTTTTATGTTAAACCACTTACGGCATCAGTAAAAATCAGTCATACTTAATGTTCAAAGGGTTACGTAAGCTTGCTCTTCGTTAGTAGGTTTAACAAAGAGCGAAAGCATTTTGCGTCTCTAGGTACCTTAATAATATATGATGGCATTGAAATGCAGAATACTGGCACGTGAGCATTATTTATGTAACAAGCATTGTAAATTATATTCAGAGCTTAATTACTAGATTATTTCTAGCAATATTATACGAGTAATTTTTACCCCCATATTTCATTTTAATTTTGGGGATTTTTTTATAAGTTTGTTTAAAAATATTATTTACGAAACTTAACTTGAATATCGTTTGCAGTAGTACTATATAATATAATTCTTTATAAAGCAGTTTTTAAAAGTAGCATTAGTACCTACGTTTTGTTTCATATCCTATCATATTCTGTATTCCTATCGTGATATTACACTTCTATATTGGTATTGTAATTCAATTACATTCTAAAGAGCAAGTGTCATGATAGATGACACTATTTGATATTTTATTTATTTCTCTCTGGACGTTAAAGGTAACGCGGATGAACAGTCATCATGCCGAGAAAATTCCAGGTTATAGTTATATCTTTTAGATAAATCATAAAAAATATGCATGCATAAAAGATATGCATGGAATAGGAATAAAAAAAAATTCCGAAGTAGTTTCTTAAAATATTGACGTCACGCTAGTATTCCACGTATGGTGACCCTCAATACGTGTCCATAGTTAGTGCTCGTAGGGACTCTAGCTTTGTTGCTCATAATTAAGGACCATGATAAGGAATTAATGGCCCTGGGTACAGTTCCTTTACATATTAAAGACAAGGTTTACCTGCGACTTCTTCCGTGTTGGCTTTAAAATTATATCCAGGGAGATATAAAACACGTGTTAGTAACAAAAAAGCAATAGTCTCGCCTATCATGTCAAATTTTAAAAATAAATATTCTTAATGTTTGGTAGAATATCTGTTTGGAATGTATATTGAGAGCTGCTAGATTTTAGCTAAACTGCAAAGAGGTTAAGACATATCATGCTCTCAAAAGTTCAAATTCCCTTTTAAAATAGCCCGAGTCCTCTCCACCATACCTGGTGATAATAATATATTCCATTTACACACCAAAAGGAACTACGCTTCATAATGTTTTCAACGTATTTATATCTGTATCTGTCACTGAATACTAATTATATAGTTATTTTCAATTAACAATTATATAAAAAAATAACATAAAAACAAGCTAGTTTTAAATAAATGAAATAAAAAGTTTGGCGCTTACGTTATTAATTTTCGAGCGTACTCGGCGTTGGTACTTCCTGTTTCTCATCAGCCTATCCACATAACTCACAGTTGTTTGAAGGTGTAAAAATTCTTAGGAAGGAAATATAAATTCAGTTTCTGTATTTAGTTTAAGATTGCATAGTATAGTATTTAAATATTATTTGTTAGCACAAGTAATATAAAATATAAGAAACAAGATAAATAATTTGTTTTAAGGAAAGACCATTATGCGTGGAGGTTAGAGCGTGGGTTAAGAACAGATATTTAACGTTAATACTTCTATATTAAGGTAAAATACATGAATAATAATTTAATAATTACAATATCTTTTGAAAATTGAATATGGTTATTAAGCTCATAAGTTAAAAAATATTATAGTCCTTTAGTTGTATTGAATATAAGAGTCCAAGCCATAATATTAGACGTTCAGTCTTTATATTTACCCCTAAACAGTAGCATCGATGACCGCTTTAGCATCCATTTTGAATACAGATGGGGGTTTTTGGAATATTTTTTTTTTGAATAGTTAAAGATATCCTTCCACGATCTCTAATCAACAAGTAAAATAGTCAACTTGATTGCTATTTACCTGTTACAAGAACATCAACAGCTGTAACATATTCTGAACTATAACAAATAATAGTATAACATAAAAATGTAGCGATCCGACTAGCCTTCGTAAGAGTAGAGATGGAAAGAGAAGTTCTTAGATGTACCGTTACTCTCCAATTTAATCTGTATTTATTGCCATCCACCGGTCAATTTTAACAAAACCTATATCAGTAACACACCCAAACCTTCCTCCCGAATCACTTAAACTTGTAGAATTTTTGGGAATATTGCATTGAGATAAACTCTTCTTTCAAATTCTTTGTTTTATACTATGTAGTGATAAATGGTCACACATTTAAGCTGTCACGTCCATAACTACCGCAGGAAGAATAGAAACGAAGCGGTAGAAACGAATTAAAAGTTCACAAATAACCGTATCATAGAATTTGTATATCGTGAATTCTGTGAAGAGATCGCAAGTAGCTACGTACAAAAATATTCGGTAATTATTACGTCAAATAGTCATGGCCTAAACTCACTAGTCAGGGTCCGAATTTAATCTTCCCATTCACATGAAAATAAGAGCAGTAGAAATTCAAAAAGGAATTAATTAAGCTGATGTGTTTAAAACTCTGCACACGGGAGTTATAAATTTCGCTGGTTGAGTCACGCGCGCACGTATTAGGTACCTACGTATTTACGTATTCACAAGAATTTACGGGGCGCGCTCCACGCGTGCCTAGATACAGTGTAACGTGAATTAATAGCTCTTTTTAAGAACACTGACACATAAAATTTGAACTTTTAACGTTAATTTTAATCTCACCTAACTTACAAATTGTTGAGCTGTTTTATTTAGTATTAAAACTTATGTAGTTAAGGTAAAATAAATAAAGGAGCAATCAGATATAATTTCCACAATACAATTTTCTTGAGTATACTTGCATTAGTCGTATATGTATAGTATTTGAAACGTTAAGGACGAATATTTATCTTGATCACATAACTGGTCCCTAGTACAAGACGATATATGACTCTGGCCTGGGAACTCTAAGGAAAATATTACTTATTCAAATACGAGTAAGAACTACTTGGAAACTTTGAGACTACTAAAATTTGCAATATCAAGTGAAAACTACTTTTCGTGATTAGAAAAGGACACATCGTTATTTACGTAATAATCCAAGCATAATCGTAATACTTAGTTTTTAGAATTGCCTGCTAATTTAATCGGTACAATCGAACCTCTTTATTGTTTTAGTGTACAATAAAGAGAGTATTGTTTTGCCATTGCCGTTGCTACTGCTGCTGTTGTTGTTGCTGTTGTTGCTGTTGTTGTTTTTGTTGTTGTTGTTGTCGTCGTCGTGGTCGGTGTTGTTGTTGTTGTTGTTGATGTCATTAATGTTTGTAGACTGTCCTATGTCTAAAGTTTCTACCCGCACCGCAGTCTCTCTTCATGACCATGTAGGTGATGTGAAACCCATTACATTTTGTATTTAATGTTCGTGATTATATAAGTTAAAAACCATAATTATATTTTAAAACTGTACGCTTAATTTTTGACAGTCTCGACTACGCTCACTTTATCAATATGCAATATGATAAGATTTCACTTTTGCTTTTCTATATTTTATACTACTTTTTTTATTCTACATATGTTACATTACAACAACTTTACAAATCAGTCTGTTACGAATTTTAAACATTAGTATTGAAGAAGAGACGATAAAACACTTTATTTTTAAAATTTAATTTTCAAAAACAACACATCTATTGCATTATTATATGTACATAGGTGAGTGAACATAAAATTTAAGGCAATACATTTTTCTGTTTGCAAATTTAAAGTATAACTATATAACTTACAATGAAACATTATGAAATAGTTAAAAAAGTTATAGTCATATCAATATTTCATAATATTTCCTTCAAAAAAATGTACCTACTTAATAAGAAAAAGTTGACTTCACGATGAGAAACCAAATTATGTTGTAATTGGTACAATTCCGCAGTATTCCTTTGTGGAAAACAAGAAACGCGCAGTATAATTAGCATCGTAACGGTCGCTCGTTGCCACTATCTGATTCCCGCGAAGTGTTCGGCGGATACACTTACTAACTACTAAAATGTTAATTAATACCTTGAAGTTTAGCATAATATCAATCCATAAATGGCTCACTGTATGAATATCTGCTTATGGTTTCTTTTTTTAATTAATCGTTACATTAAAATAAGTAGAATTATAAAAAGAACCTTTTGCTCTTTTACATGGTCATAAATAAAAATAATAATAAGTCAGCGACTCCCGATAACAATATTTATGGATCGTCATAGATTAAGATCTAATATAAGTGCCAAGATAATACATAAAGAAGCGATACGCTGTCGAAGTAGAATTAGAGTTTAACATTTCACTTAGTAAATTAAACTTGAATGATTATGTAAAATAAATACTATGTTAATTATAGTAATCAATATACTAAGGCTTTTCATATTTAGATAATTCACACCTAATTTATAAACGAATCTGTAATAAAAAATTTGAAATAATAAAATTACTAAGTCTATGATGATATACATAATATATACTTCCAAAAAAATTACGACAAGCAAAAATATTTTTGAAGTTATTGAAAAATAAATTGCTTGTCTAACAACAGATAATGAAAAGTGCTCATGACACAATAGGCTGCTATTTCAACGCAATGATGAAGCTTTTAATTTCTTGATACTAGGCAGTATTATATTTTCAGCGTGCACCTGATCCGTATCATCTACTAAGTTATTATAATAACAGGTTACGCAGGAATATTGCGGAAAATAATTTAATTTTTAAGACGGTGACTATTTGTAATTCATTTTGAAAATACGAAGGTTTTAATTTAATCCCCCTGCATATTTATCATGGCCTAAATTAAAATATCTAGTCTCATAAAAAATTTGCATCGAAAATATTTTCCTGTAATGACTTCATATAGCATTTAAAGAAATTTACTGCTGGTTTAACGAATTTAAGCACAGTTGATAGCTTTCAGAGATGAAGAAAAAAGTGATCACCTTGCAAACGCTGTTACGGAAGAAAAGATACCAGCAGTAAGCAAAATATTCAAGAGCGATTATTAGCAAACATTTTTATTGGATCAAGACGTGTATCGTAAATGCTTCCTTGAACCGAGAACACGTGCACTTTCGAATGAAGATAATAGTTTTGCTTTGAGTGCCGCATTACTTCAACAATATCTAAAGCAGTCCGCTGTAAAATAATAAATTTAATGCAGGCTCGTCTCGGCGAATTTACGGAATCAATATAGACGATGAATTTTGGAATCGTTAATATAATTCAGGATCGGAGTGCCAGTCGGCGGTTTGGTCAAAATAAACCTACCCGTACCAAATTGAATTGGAGATGATTTTAAGCGCAATTTTTTCATTTTGACGAATGATAATTTATTAACGAAACCGAAGTAGCAAATGCGTTAGGGAATCGATATAGCGTGTATGCCTAGGAAATAGTTACCAGAAGTATTCACTACTATGAGCGAGAAATAAACACGAGTTTCTGAGGGCTACTTCCTCGCCGTGATAGCGCTCATAACGAGAGACTTTACAGTTGTTAATCTTTAGAATCACATTTTTACTATCTAGTTACCTAAAATAAAAATACAGTTGTTATCATAGAAAGATTAACATTAGAACAAACTGTAAAAATAATAGTAGAAGTGGAAGCTGAAGTGGAATAGCAAAATTATTTCGAAAATCGGTTTAGACACATTAAATCATGTGTTGTTGCTGGTGGAAAGTTCCTTGAAAATATTTCAATATTAAAAGTTTATAATCTAAAGTAGAAAAATTTTTAAGTACCCACCAATTTGACGTTGCATGACTTCTACTAACCCTGGCTGTCAATAATAATATGGTTTACATTTATTTGACAGATAAATGTTTGTATTTTGATCTTAGCTACCCGTATTATTCTTATTTATGTATTGTATCCAGGGAATTCGAAACACATGAGATCCTGGTGCAGAGGTTTGAATATATGAGCATGATAATTTTTTTAATCCTTGAAGTTAGCACGATTGCATTGCCAAAGACAGATTATGTTGCCCAGTTGTAATTTATGTAACTTTATTATTCTGTATATATTCAAATGATCATAATACTAACTGTGAAAGCTGAAAATGGTTATAAATACTCCTTGATATTATCTTGCCGGTCATAATATGAATTCTGTTTTAAGGGTAGATTTTTTAAATAACTGCGAGTCACTTTTTATCGATATGATTGACTGATGATTGATGAACACTTTTTCCATTCTAGGATGAGAATTGATAGTTCCATTCTCATCCTAGAATGAAAAAAAAAGTGCTTGTTAGTGCAAGGCAGATAAAAATTCATACAACCTTGTACAGCCTTCGGTTAAAACTAAACTAGATGGTATAGAGCTCAGTGATTTCTAATAGGACAGATCAGGATTCTCGTCCGTTGGTTATCAGGGTATGTCATAAGCAGTGGGATTTGAACACAAGGATGGATGTAGCCCTTTACAAGGCAAAGTGCTCATTGTAAAAATTAAAGTTTTTCCCTCCAAGACCTATTATGAACGTTCATTAATATATCATTTTCCTTCGTATTTTACATAGACAAATAAAGCAGATTCACTTGCAAAGTTTAAGAAACGGGAAAAATGCCAAGGCGCAGACTAACACTTGTTAAATATATTTTTAAAGTGATAAAGTTGGCGCGCGTTACTAAAAAAACATACTTCTGGAAGTCGGCCTTCAAGTCGGTCGCTGAAGTTTAGAGCACGCAGCATCGTTTATTTTTTTCAAATGTGTTTTCCTATCTTTGTAATATTAAAAGAAGTAAATATTAATACTGTTGAATATTTTTCGTGTCCTGTCCTCTAGGAAGTAGCGAAAGTTACTATTCAGTATTGTAAATTGTAAAAATGATTACTTGCCTTGCTTGCAATTAAAGTCAACCGTGAAATGTCTTGAGAGTATATAGCTGACGAGCTTGTTAACAAATGTTCACTATCTTCTTGGGCTCGACCTGATTCTCTTGCTGCTAGGAACGACTGTGGGGTACGATTTGATGACTGACTTATTATTATATCCTCTATTTATGTCAGATAACATATAATTATTCAGAATAAAAATCCTTACCGCTGTCATGCGGCCACAAAGTGGACATTGCTTACATTCTGGTATTTGTGCGCTGAGAGAACACAAGATAAAGACATTAATCTTTCGGAAATAGCAGTAAAATAGAATGTGTACAGACTTAACGTAGGGTTTTGTGGTAATGTGATTATTATGGACGTCGTAAAATTTATCGGCTACTCACTTATCTACAAATAAAAGTATTCTCATTCATTTTAATACATTTTAGCCATGAAGAGGTCAATACTTATTTATTTATTATTAAGATATTTTGTTTGTCTGACGATTTTTATGAGTAGATTCATGGTTAATTCAGATCACACCAGGTTATGATACAAGTAGTATAAAGCAATGTGACGTAGCAATATAAAGCATTTTTCGTTGTCGTGCTAAAGTTAAAATAAAATGGATATTTCGCTTATGAGTCTTTCCATTCTAATATACTCCCCTTGAAAGTATAGTAAGCTTTTATTCTATTGATCAACCAATGAAATAAATGTATTATATGTGTATAAACCATTGTAATACGATACACTCCCACCCGATGGTAAGTAGCGATGTAGCCATATATGGTAAATTGCATTGACTTACAAAAAGCCTATTCATTTTTGACTTGAAGTCATCCACAATTTAATGGAATAGAAACACCGACGCAACAATAATTCAGTCCTTCGAAATATAGAATTGAATAGAATTAACGTTTTATAGAAACTTCGTCTTCATTATACTGTAAGGTCATAAATATTACGTATTATTATGTAAACAAAATAAGATTTTATTAAGCAAAATTTCACAATTTCCAAATCGTCTTATACCTATAATTATTATGAAATAAAAAGACTTTATGATATGGGTGTGTCACATTTTCTTACCTCAGATTTGTTATTGTATAAACTACAATAAACCCTATTCTGAGAATATGTTATACTCTAAGCTCTTCACTTACACTCCCATCAGATATCCAAACACGAAATAAAATTATTTTATATTCTTATTTTAGATTTTTTCAATTAAAGGGCGCAACGCTGATATATTTTTAATTAATATAGATTTTATAACACTAGAAAAACTTGGTACAAAGATAATCAGTCAGTATAAACCCATCAAGAACATTCGGTATGGCCATGATAGCGTAGTTCGTAATTGTTTATTAATTTCTGAGAACCACACGAGATTAGTTAGATTTTAACGAAGAACCCGGATTCGAATTCTGCATGCACTTGCAATTTTTTAAAGTAAGGTGGGTATTATAAATCACCTAGCACTTGGTTTGGTAACGAAAAATAAAGTTCCTTAAAATTTATAAGAAATCAAGAAAGACAGAAGACTGCATTTAAGTAGTATGGAAATATACAAATGAAACATAACGAATACCCACAACCCTAGAATAATAATTTATCTATCTAATAAATGTCTGCCTTGGACTTAAATCGAACCCAGGTTTTCTGACAAGGTTACTTCCAACTGGGCTAGAGGATCGTTAAACAGAAAGTTATGACTGAAATCGTTTTTAATCTCCTATACATATAATAAAATTTCAACTGATCGCATTTTCTGTACATTTAGAATATATGAGAAAAGCTACTATGAGGGGCCTTTATTAACGCAATAGAACCCAAAAACAATAGTCCTTACAATTTTTGTCTGTTTGGCTGTGCGTTTGTTCGCACGGTTTCGTTACGGTGTTTACTAATTATATTGCAGTAAGCGTCACTTAATATTAAAAGTCAATTCATTTCAATCCGTCCAGAAATAAAAAAAGTTATGAATGAATATATAAATTTCTAATCCACAGAATGAGAAAGACTCAATTCTACAACAATACAGAAGCTATTTGTAAGCGTAAGTTAGTTTTGCTGAAGCGAACCGAGGGCAGTTTACTAGTAAATAATAAGTGTAACTTTTAACGCGACAGACATCCGTAACTTCAAAAACGTTACTGACGTGTTACGGGCCAAGTTGGAATCGACAAATCGATACAGTGTATCTATCAACATAAATATTTTTCATTTAACATACTTATAAAAGAAGCAAACGAATTATTCAGTCAACATTAGGCCATAGTACTGTGAGACAGGATTACATAATAAATCCATCTGTAATTGTTGCCACTTTCAGGCGGGTTCGTCTACATAAAATTAAATAAAAAACTTTTATGAACAGATTTGGTAATTTTTTTACCAAAAATTAACTTTTATTTGTTTTCTTTTCAAATGTTGTATGTAATTTTTTGTTTGTGTGCCGTGTACTCGGACAGCGAAGATTGTATTGTATTACAAGGAGCAAATGATGCGGCTCGTCGAGCTCAGAGAGAACATTGCTGAGAGTGACTGTGATTGTGCGCTACGAGACAACATTACGTCATTAATCTTCCTGTAATGGCGGCCGAATGGTAACTGGTCGGTCACGGCACGTTTAGTTACTAACGATTCGTACACCTCAATATCACTTACAAGGCCTATATTCACTGTAAAATTATAAAATTGTGACGTTATTATGTCAAGCTGATGCTGACCAACGTCTTATCATAGAATTGATGTTTCTAAATATTTTGATGTCAGAGTAGGTAATCACATCAAAATGGACTGATCAAAAAGCAGCAAAATATGTATATCCTAAAAACTCAATGTGTAGGCTATAAGCTGCGCTACCTACTAATGAAAGGACGGGTAGTCGTTCTGAAAATAAGCTCAAGTAAACAGATAGACACAGACGAGCAGAAATTTTATAATGTTTAAGTATCGTATAAATTCACTACGTAACGGTTAACGAAAACGCGGTTATTTTAAAATTACAAACTGATGTTTCAATTTTATTAATACCTGGGGCGTTTCCGGAATCAATAATAAAATAATAGTATTGGACAAAAATGAATTTATTGTTTCTCAAAATATTCTCCCTTTGCGTCAATGCACTTCTTCATACGATTGAACCAATTTTGAAAACGTTTGTGCCACTCCTCCATGGTGACATCACATACATGTTTTTCATACTCTTCGACAGCCTCTTCGGTGATGAAAACCGTTGATCGCGTAATTGATTCTTGATTTTTGGAAACAGAAAAAAGTCACTCGGTGCCAGGTCAGGATTGTATGATGGATGACTCATAAGTTATACGTTTTTCGCCTTCACAAACTCATTTGTCTGTCTGGCCGTATGGGAACTTGCATTATCGTGGTGCAAGATAATACGGCGCTTACCGTTATTTTCACGGAGTTTGTCAATAATTTCCGTTAAAAAAATTGTCGTGTACCAGTCACTATTCATGGTACGACGATTTCCTAAAGCAACTGTCGCCAAGTGTCCAGTTTTATTAAAAAAAGAAGCTACTATCCGCTGCGAGGCGCTTCACGCGCGCTATTTTGGTTGGTTTCGGCTTATTTCGAAAAACCCATACGCTCGATTGCTGCTTTGTTTTGGGATGGTAGATATAAATCCATGTTTCGTCACTTGTTACTATGTCCTACACCAAATTTGAAGCCCCTTCGTTGTATCTGGCAAGCATAGCATGGCACCCAGTGATGCGGTCCGTTTTTTGAGCATCAATCAAATTGTGTGGGATCCAACGAGAACACAGCTTTCTCACACCCAAATGTTTGTGTAGGATTGACTGTATATGACTCATTCCTATGTCCAAAGACGTGTGGATCCCTTGGTAGATTACATGCCTGTCTGTTGCGATCATACGGCGCACATCAATGTTTTTCTGGTTCACAGCGGTGCACGGGCAACCTTCACGAATTTCATTATGTAAATTGACACGATCGCGTTTGAATTCTGCAAGCCAGCTATAAATAGTTGTCTTGCATGGTGCTTCTTCGCCAAAAGCAGACTGAAACCGAACGAGGCTTCGCTTAAAATCGTAAAAAATCATGCAACAAAAATTTTCCCGAGTTAAGTATACGCATCTACTATCTAATTTACGTATTCTACGGATAAAGAGTTCCGTTTTTAAATGTAGTTCTAATAACTTTTTAACTTTATTGGCCAATTCCGGAAACTTTTAGTGTGACCTATGTATATTGGAGATAAAAAAGAATGTTGATATCATAGCCAGACATCTTCCCGGGCGGATAATTGGGTAATTCGAGCCGAGTAATGTTTCACGAGTAATTCACTCTTAAAGATAAAGATACAAACGAAACGTATAACAGACCTAGCAGACAGTCACTAGTCTCCAGCAGGTTTGAAACACGATTGATACCATAACGCCTGTCCCTCAGCTAGGCTCCGTTGTAGCGCGACTCATAGCGACGGTGCTGCCATCACTCGGGTCACGTGCCGCTTTCCGTTTAGTTACCATATTCCTGATTGTCTCTAGATGTTTACATAGATATGCACATAAGTTATAAAAAAATGACGTAACTACGCCATTAATTGGCTTATATATATATTTTCTTAACACTGTTACTAAAAATATACATAATGTCAAACATGTTCCTCCTCTTTTGAAGTTAATAATCTGATTGAAGAAGTTAGTTAATTAAATACCAATATATTATTAAACAAAACTAATAAAATCTACATATAAATACATGTAAGAACATATATTCGCCAATTGCGTTTTCCGTGTAGCGTACAATAATACATTGTCGTCACGATAAACACAGAAAGTGATATAAAATGATATGAAGTTCAATGACTGTAATAACGTTTGCGAAAGTGAAGTGGAGTAAAGAATTATTCTACTCAGTCGTGGGCGTAATTTTACTTACTCGTATTATAGTTGATAGTATCAGGCGTTACTTTGAGGAAATTCATTTATCATCATAAATGCATGTCATGGTAAATAAATCATAAATGCATGTTTTCCTTTGTGGGAGGGAGGGAGGTTCTATGATGTAGTTTGCAAGAATAGTTTAAATTCGTTTTTAGCAAAAAAATTTTTACATAATAATATTACATCGGAATCAAATTCGTTATCAAGTGGGCGTTCAAAGCCCAATGAACTAAGAAAACAGGTACACCCGTTGGCATTTTGAATACTTTATTTTTTATGTAAATATCTGAAAAACGTGCAGACGAGGCACCTCATGGTAAGTGGTCACCATCGCATGGACATTAGTAACACCAAAGGCATCACTAATACGTTGTCAGCCGATTACGTTGTCGATCAGATTAGAAGAAAGAAGGAAACTCAAAAGTGTAACTTAGACTAATACATTGTCAGTAACTAAAATAATATACTCATGACGTAAATGTTATTAATTTATTTCTTAATCATTCCATAGAAAATAAGAAAGAGATTGTTACTTGTAAATATAAACATAAGTTACAATATAATTCGAAATTTTACAAGGAACCATTACTATTACTACATGCGCAACCGAAAAGCCATTAAAGTTTATAACAACGTCTACAAAGCAACTTGCTGGTTTCCAGCCGGTAACACTCAAATAGATACTCAAATATACAAGTACGTATTGCATGAAACCCAGTAGTAACTCTCCCAATTTCACTTTTGGAACTCAATTCTACATCCCTGAAGCATTATATATCCAGCTTTACTCTCATGTTCTACATATGCGGTGAATAATAAGAAATGTATTTCCTATTTCCCTCTATAATTTATGTACAAAGTAAATACATTAATAGTAATATAATTAAGCCAGTGATATTAATAAAATCAATATCAACGGATTAATGTTATAACAAAGTTCATTTGAACGTAAACCTAGTTTTCCAGGACCGAGCATCAATTTAATTTATCGAATGTAAATCAAATGACATCCCGACGAATTGACACATTCACGATAAAGCCTACCCAATTGCCGGCAAAAAGAACTAAAACTAAAAATATCACTATTGAACATCGGCAATTGGACTAAAAACAATTAGCTGAAATGTAACAAATTCAGCAGAATTGCAAACAATTCCCCGAGTTTTAGTTTGAATAACTCTTGTGCAGTATCTATTTGTAGACGAATAAACAGCTAAATCCAATCCATTTAAGTTTTATTATTATTTTTGTTTAATTTATTTATACCTGCTTCTTTGTATAATTAGATGTTTTAGGACTTAACCGAAATTGATTAGAGTGGTTCGTATTTACTTCTTTTCTATACCTACACTTAACCTACGATCTATGAACCCATGACTTATTTTGAGGACAAACCTGACCCTATGAGTGTTTAAGGTTGTGATGAATGCGATACCTATTTTAAATAATCGATATTGATCTGATTATCACTTATAAAATCTAAAACCTGTAGTGAAGCCAAATCATTAATTAAACTACATAATGCATCAGATAGTAAATCTAAAAATATTGTAGGTATATGCAATTAGATTGAGAGTATAAAAATTAAATTCTTTTTTATATTCAATCTCTATGTATTGTAAGTACCTTAAACACCTATGATGTCATAGCAAGCAAAGGTTCTTCTTACAAATATATGGATATCGGTTCCATTGCGCCATGTCCATCCGGAATAATATACCTTTCAAATGCGAAAAGAACTGTTTCAATTACCTGCCGCATATACACGACGTCAAAAAATTCGCACCTTATAAAATTTATGCCCTACGCTTAGAAATGGCATCAATATTGTTTTAGAACTGTGTTTTTCTCGTTCAACAAAATTACAAATTATGATAGATATTATTTACAATTTTATTATTAATGGGCTGATTGAGATAAAACGAATGAAATATTAGGTAATGCTTACTTCAACATACTCGTACTAATGAAAACCAGAACGTAATCGGTTAAGGCGTTTCTGAAATTAGCGCGAACAAACGCAAAGACAAAAATTCTAGCAACCATTATTTTGTGTTATATTGCGTTAATAAAGCCCCCCCCCCNCCCCCCCGTTCTTTTACAGAAAGCGATCAGTTAGAATTTCATTATATGTAAAGATAGGTACAAATGATCATAAATTACTGTTTTTTTCATCGGTTGAACAACATGCGCTCAACATACTGATTTTTTTTTTCAAACAAACTTTATTTGATTATTTACTATGTATAGTTTTATTATGGCTCTAATACGCAGATTTATTAATTCACGTGTTGTATATATCACAGTACATGTGGAAATACATTCATACACTGTCATACATAACTTCATAAATACATAAATTTGTAGGGTCTGTATGTATATTTAATTATATTGTCATATTTTGTGATAAATATTTATTTTATGATTCACAAACCCAAATTCTACCATTTTCTAAATTTTTGTTTGCCGCTCTGTATGTCCTTTTATAACTCAAAATCATTTTAACTGATATTGATGAAAAGAAGTTTATAGAAATGCAATGATAAGCTATTATGCGATATCAGTAGACCTAATAATTATCATAATATTTTTTATGATAATATTCATTATTTTCGTATTTCTTTGGTTGATAGATTCTTTTATTATTCCATGTGTATGATCCATAACAGCACTTTTTATAGTTAATAGGTTATGTCATTTAGTTTTCATTTGATGTTATTTGTTTGTAAGATATAAAGATTAAATGTATTTATTTATGTAATCTTTATTGCGACACACTTAAGTAAAGAAACAAAAGGCGGACTTAATAAACTTAATGCTATAGTCATTCTCTCCTAATTATCCTTAGGGTAATGGGAAAACAATGAAGAGTGGTTTAAATGACAATATATATATGTACATATATATCTCAAACCAATAAAACGTACCACCGAGATGGTTTGCTTCGCAATGATATCTTAGATTTAACTTTCCTGCTCCTTAGTGTTATTTTGCACTAAGCTATGGACTCGTTTGCAAACAATGCATAATAGTGTTTAATTGTGTACACAGTTTACTGCGAAATGTGTTTAATCATGTAGTAAATTACAACACACAGTAGGTACGTAATAAGCAATTGTCTAGTATATCTACCAGCGTCTATTATTAGCTAATTAACATTAAGAGAGATAATGGAAACGATCATATTCAAAGGTTCACAGTTTAACATCGTACAAGGAAAATGTATTGCATTCATTCATGTTGTAATCGATGCCAAGTTCCAACATAATGTTTGAACGGATTTTAAAGCAAATTCTTAGGAAGCTTGTAATGTAAAGAACAAGGAAAATACATGGATGTATAATTGGACATATAAATACTCACTGGAATATAAGTAAAATATTTGCAGAACTTACAAATGTTAGAAATCGATAGAATAAAGTGACATTGCATCGATGACAAAATAATTTAATTAATACTATTGTATTTCTATCAGTGGAATTTTTCGATGGATTTAATTCGAATTCATAAAGTTATTTTATTAGTTTATTTACATTCCGACATTACGAGGCATTTTACCACAAAAAAAATTTTGTAAATGACATTCAAGATTTCATACGACATAGGATTAATAAACGTTAAAAAAAATGTACGCCCAAAAAAGTACACCAAGACATAATTAGAAATTACTCTTTTTTTGAAGTTGGTTAAAAGCGGTTTTACGTTTCTGAACTACTGTTCAGATCAAATATACTATGGACACGACGTCTGTTAGCACATATGTATAAAGATGTAATAGATAGATCAGATCCAGTTTTGTTATCGTCGGAAGCGCTCGGCATTCGCGTTGATAAACCGTACAAATAACTTGTTGCCAATGTAAGTAGAATATGTTTTGTTTAAATCATACGATTGAACATGATATCGTCACACATTGTTTATTGCGTGTAACAGATTTAAATGTAGATAGAAAACATAAATAATAATAATAGGTAATAACAGATAGTACATGTGTATCTATCTATATACATAGAGTATATTTCTGTGCGTGGTTTTCATTTTTTATGCCCTTTTAACTAAATATGCTTAAATATATTCAGTTATGTATAAACTACACCCATTACTGTCAAATATTTCCGGATTCCTTTTCTTTTTACCTTTTTGTTTTTTTATACTAAAATAAAGCTTGAAATCTAAAACATATAAATTATGTTAATACGAATTTCATAACTGTTTCTAAATAAGACATAATTAAGTTAAAATATAATAATATCAAATAAGATATAGTAATTGGGTAAAGTTTCGGAAAATAAAACTTTCACTTTTATTTTTGTGTGAGATGAAAGTAGTATACGGACGGAATCAAAATATATGTAAGCATGAGTGATTCGTTCAGCGCGGATAGTTTACGTTGCCGATACATCAATTTGGTTTGCAAAACATTGTACAGTATTTTTACAATTAAACTGATCCGTATCAGCTGTATATGCACACAAAAATTCCAATGATTTCATGATATTCCAGATGACCATAAAAATTTACAAAATGGACGCCAGTCCGCCAGCTAGAGCGGTTATGATGTTGTGTGACATTCTCCAAGCTCCAGTAGAATTGGTTGAAGTTGATCTTATATCAAAAAAGCAATTCACACCAGAGTTTCTCAAGGTGAGTGAAAATACGTTTGGTCATAACTGGTTCATAAAAAACGCGTTAAAATATATATCATTTTGACTTTATATATATTTTAAGTTCATTTATTTACTTTTTTATTTTCTTTTTTACCTGTACTTGTAAGAAAATAAGCCTGTTTTGTTGAAGGTACGCAATATTTTGAGTATTTGAAAAATTTATATAGATACCTTTGAAGTTACATATATTATTTTACTATTTGACTAAGACTTCTAACTTAATGCTGTAATTTACCTTCACGTTACGTTCAATTGTTTCAGATAAACCCTCTTCATACTATTCCAGTTTTAGAAGATGGCGACTTTATACTACATGATAGGTTAAAAACTTTACAATATTTATATTCGTTTTTCTAATTCATCTATCGAGTTTTATGTTTTATATTAGTCGATAACCGGTCATAATGCGCAATCACATGTTTTTCCTTCAAACGTACTAATTTTCATCAATATCGTTCAAGATGGTTTTGAGTTATAAAAGGACATGCAGACAGACAAACAGACAAAAATTTTGAAAATTGTAGAATTTAGTTTAATGAGTCATAAAACAAATATTTATCACAAAATATGATAATAAAATTAAATGTACACACAGACCCTACAGATAGATAGAAGAGATGTAGATAAGGTGCAATTTAATTTAACCCCTAGGTATTGTATTCATAAAAATAACAGACACTATTGTGGGATCAAAACTTACGCCGTATCCAGTAAGTACGTGTACAGTCTTCCTGTGATCTTATTGCCTGAGAAAATATTTTACAATCTGAATACAATTAGGGTTTATCAGAATGTTGTGCCGTTCAGATTATTCTAATTACAAGGCAGCAACTAATGATAACAGAACAAATAAGGCGCAGAACAAATATATTTCATTCCATGTATGTAGATGAGACTTAAATATTCTATATTATAAGGTTACATACCTACAGTCGGTCTGTGTGAAGATTATCTATCTATACATCGGTGTTTTCTTACACAAGATGAGAATAAATTATCCTTTAGCCCTCATTTGGATGACTGAGGGCCTATTCGTCTCTCACTTGATCTTGACCTGAATTTAATGGACAGAAAAAAATTACTTGGTAAAAAAAATATAATGAATCATATTGAAGTTTGATTACTGCTAATAAAACAGTTTTGATTTTGAAAAAGAAAGTGTTGGACAAATTATCAAATAAAAAAAAAATTCAAGATTAACAAATCTAGTGATAGAGTACTTACGGTTAAAAACTCCCATATTCAGTTACAACAGGAAAACCTGAAAATCCTGAGTCCCCAAATTTCTAGACAAAACTAGAGAGACGTGATAAGATTTATCGGTTTTTATAACAATAGTTCTAATTATAAAAATTATGGAAGTTTAACATACAAATTATCGCAAATTCATTATAATTGTCAATACATTACGTAATAAAAAAAAATATTATGTCTACGTTAGTATTTTGACCTTTTAGTGTCTCGTCAAATATCTAAATAATACGGTCTTTAAATATCATTTACAAATCAACAACAAATATTTATCATACTTTTACTGTCATACTTTACTTACATAAGTCAAAATTAATACCCAAAATTCGTTTCGTTTTAATGTTGACTTAACCCACAAATTAATTGTCTTGGATTATACCAAATAATATTTGTTACATTGATCTCCATAATATTATGCTTCTTAAAAACATTTATCACTACTTACGTAAATAAAAATATATACATGTACCTTTGTAAGGACGGAGTAAGTCGAATTCATTAAAATAATATAATTATATAAATAAAGAACAACGTATATCTAAAGTGTCTTGATATTAATCTTGTAATTACAGTCATGCTATACTGGCATATTTAACAGATGTTTATGCCAAAGACGATTCATTGTATCCAAAGGACGTGAAGAAACGAGCCCTTGTTAACCAAAAAATGCTCTTCAATGGGTGTACTTTATTTCCACGAGCAAGAAGCATCACTGTAAGTTATCTCTCTGGACACAATAAACAATGTGTTAGCTAACAGTGCTGGTTGAAGCATTACTAGCACCATGGGTAAGATTTTTACTTCGTCCCTTATCAAAATATGTCCAATCCAGCCTCTGACGATCATTCATTTCTGACGTCCTGCTATCCCTGACGCTATCCCAAATTTGCTCTACGCTGACGCCGGTAGTTAGGATATACCTGTAGTAGACATTTTTATATTACATAATTATTTTTGTGGTGTTTATACAAGTAAATTTTATTAGTTTTGTAGTCAGAGTCAAAACATGCAATCTGAAGTATTCATTGAAATAATACAAATACGCTCACCAAGTCGGAACTGACTACGAGGATTCCCTATGTTGCCGGTAACATGATGACACACATTTATGACATTATAGAAAACCAATCTGAATGACAATCAAATCCGGGGTCCTAATCTTTCCTTAGTTTGGAATCCTTTCTATAACATATATTTTTGTCGCTGTTAAATAATTGTTCCGGTATCTTCCGTTTTGCGATGTTTAATTTGTGCATGTACATCAGCATCATCGGCAATCTTAATAGATTGGAGCGTGTATTTGTGAGCGTTATTTTTCATAATGTTCAATAGTTGTGTAACTTTATTAGCTTTTATTATTGCTTTCAGTTTCAAGTCGCCATAAAAGGAGATCCCAATGTTTCGGAGTTACAATACTCTGATTTAGAAGAGTGTTACGGCTTCCTGGAAACTTTCCTTGCTAAGAACAAGTACCTTGCAGCTGATTGTATGACGCTCGCGGATATTGCTGCTATTGCCACTGTAACTACAATGGTGTACATTGTGCCGCTTGATGAAAAGAAGTAAGAAAAAAGAAAAGTCTTTGAAAACTTTGAATACTTTCTCGGCTAGTTCCAATTTATAGCTAAATATGTATGTACAGTAAACTGGTATTATTTCATTAACAAGTGGACAGTATTTCCAGAAACGAAACGGAGTACAAAAATAATAACCCAAACAGAGCTATATCTTGTAAGATGTCAGCTATGGATACTATTTAATAGGTACATTTCACGAGAAAATTACTAGCACTTTTTGGACTGAAACACTACGTTGATTTATTAAAGTGCGACATGTATAATTTATACATTTACGCTAATGCTAAAAATGCTAATGTTTTAATTTCTACTTTCAATATAAGAATTCTTGTATACCTAATTCTTAAGCAATGCCATTTAAGTTGACTACTTTTCGAAAGTTAGCTAAAAATAATTGATTAGGGAACAAAAAATATCAACAATTTTTTTCGTGTAATACCTTTGCATTTCTTCAAGAAAACTAATATAGGTTCAAATACTATACTTCTACATTATATAAAAATTTCACTACGTACAGAAAATTCGACAAATTCCATTCATTCGTGTGTATTCAGAATGCATATTTTTATCGAATACGTGGAGTCCTGCAAATTTTGCTCTCTCTTCCGTACAAATTGACTCTATTTGTCATGCCTACATTCACATTTTATTTACACACACATAATGGTAAACATATTTGGTCTCTCATTTTTATTGATAGGATTATGCTCTTACTCTGAAATAATTAACGTCAGTCATCAAGCAAGCGGTTGCTTCTAATCTCAGTAGTATTAAACCTAACAATATTATTAATTTTACAGATATCCCAAAACAAAGGCATGGATAGATGATTTAGAAAGTCGGAGCTTTTGTGAAAAATACAATAAGCCTGGCACCACCTTCTTAGGAGAATACATAAGAAACGCTATTAACAAAAAAAACAGTCGTTAAATATATCTCGTTAATTAATGATAAAAGGTTGGTGTAAACCAAGTTGTTTTATTTATTTTTCAATTATTATATCGTATCAGTAATCTACAAAAGAGTAGAGAGGTCACCTGCTATTAAGTGGACACCATAGGCATCGTAGATGCGTTGCCGGCCTAACTGATAGCCGACATGCGCTTTACGTAAAAATAGGAACATACAGAGACAATATAAACTAGGTATGTTGTACAGCGCCCGGGTACCTTTTGAAGGTTTCCCCTCGCTAACAAAAAAAAAGGTACCTCCAAAAGAAAAGAACGTCATAGTCTCGTCCATAGTTCAGCAACATTTTTTCTTTTTCCTATTTAAAGTTTTTTATTGAACATAAACAAGCAACGGTATTGAATTGTTCGTAAAGAACTGCATAGTAGAAACTGTCCCAGCAGGTTACGCTAACACGAAGGAATGTTCTAAATATTAATTAATTTTTATACGGATTGCGGATTTATATCAACAATCCCTCCTGAGGGTGCAATACGAGCAGGAGAGGTTGATTTGGACATAAGGATGGATGAAAATAGTACACTCCAGAGATATAGTTGAATAAATGTATCATTTCCATAATCTAAATCGTTCACTCACATTTTGACACTTTTAAATTTTACCACGATCTAAGTTTTTGATTTTGTCATTCATAATATAATATATACTTATACGTATACTCTATGCATATTTAACTCATTATTTTGACTCTCATCATGTAAAAGACATAAAACAACAATTAAAAACAAAGTCTCTGTTTTGAATGGATATCCATGCTGTTTGTATTTATAGAAAATAGGGAAAGTTTAAATATGGAGGGAACTTTAAGTATGGAGCAACATAAAAAATTATAGAACGTTAGATAAAAAATATTTGCGTTTGTATGGATCGTGGTTATTGAATAACATAATTATATTGATTATATCATTATATTGATTACATCATTATATTGATTACATAATTATATTAATTACTAGCACACCGCCCTCGTTTCGCTTCATAAAAATTACGCCTTACGCCTAGAAATAGCAACTCCATTGTTCAAACAAGATTTTCCTCATTCTATGAATTAGAGATATTTTATGTATAACTTTTTTATTTATGGACCGATTGCAAGGAAACGCACTTCAAATATGATGTGGTGCTTGTTGCTATATATTAGTGAATACCATATCAAAATTGGTTAAGCCATTTCTGATTGAGAGATTAGCGAGCACCAATGCACAAACGCACAGGCAAACAGAGAAAAATTCCTGCAAGTATTGTTTTGGGTTCCGTTGGGTTAATAAAGGCTCCTAATAATAGTTTTTCTCATATATCCGTCATGTACAGAAAGCGATCACTTAAAATTTTATTTTATGTATGGATTAGGCTCCACATCTAATAAATCGGATATCATAACAGAATCCCTTTGAGCATAATATTTATCTATTTCTCAGGATCGTATTATCATTAAGATTAAGATCAAATATCATATATACTTGCGTAACAAATTACATGTTATTTGTATCAAAGAGATATAGGTTGGTAATTACATTACGCTTAATAGTTCTTGGCTTAGGTGAGGATAATTGGACTCTGAAGTATTATATTCGACATGTTACTTTACCGTAGATGTTAGTATCAAATTATGACAATATTGATGTATATACGCTAAATTCGCAGTAACATCTTAGACTTCATCACCACATACCATCACGTGGGATTGTCGTCAAGCTTTAACGTATGTTACGTAAAAATAATGTAAAAAAATTCAGATTTTATAGTGAAGGTATGGCATTTGCGGATAATTTATCAAATATTCTGCACTTCTGATACAGCCGATTTTCCCCTTTATACGTTAGTCTCTTATGAATGTTTCGTCAAGGCCTTATTAATCGTTTTAGGGCCTTTCTTTCACAACGGTTATCGGTCCTTGGAAATTTGGTGCCAACCCACTGCCATCTTAATCAACTAATTCCGTGAGCTATGTTGGGTATCCTTATTCTTAAATGGATTTAATTATTGTAGATTCGATCACGTACGAAAATATTGAGCATAAGCCACTCACTAGTCTGCAGCGTGAATTTGACCTTGCGTATAAGATAATAAGATACAAAGGTCCCACTGGCTAAAAACCCTTTGAATTTAGGCCCTGGGAATGGATGACAGGATACGACGTATTTTACCAAACAATTCTACGTGAGACTTTTTTCTCGATGTAAAACCATGTGTCTCAGGTATAATATGTACTCGTTTACAACTTCGACATGATTGTTGGCATGATTTTAAGATCCATCCATTGTGACGCACTCTTCAAGTCCCCAAGCATAATACTTAGTTCCTTCAGGAAACCAATAACGGTGATTACGCCATCGGCATACTATAGATACTCGTATGTAATTTACTCGCTATTAAGAAACATACTACGAGTAGTAAAACCGATCTCCATCCCCAACCTACCAAAAAAATTATAAAATGTTTGACAATAATAACTAATAATTGTCTTGAGTATGAGTATATCTCAAAAACAAAGCAACGTTGGATTACTATGGCTTCTAAAAGGAACTCATTGTTTATAGTAACCCACATCCATGTAACTTTAGAAAACCTTTGCCTTACGATACCAAATAACACTTTTTCATGTTAATAGCCGACAAACGAGCAGACGAGCCATCTGAAGGTAAGTGGTAATCGTCGCCCATGGACGTCAGCAAGACCAAAGGTATCACTGATGTGTTGTCGGCCAGGAAATGAGAAGAAGGTGAGAAAGCAAGTACTGGCTCACAAGCCCCCAGCCGAAACACGACGAGTCGTTTGGCGGCTGATTCAAGCAGAAGGGAGGTAGCTAGCCAGGCAGGCTCTTGAAAAGATAATAATACCAGTAATAATATTAATGACTTAATAATAATACTGTAATATAACATATTAATAGCACTTGCACCCAAACAATTGTTATTCGTTGTCATCAGGTATTTATTTACCTCACTTTACATAAACTTCCACAATTATAAGTCTGAACCTTTTTTGTGAAGCAATATAATTATTGTTAAAAACTGTATGAAAATCTACCGCACAGATTTTTATTTTTAAGATTATCGCGTTTAATCAAACAGACTGTTTTACATTATTTCACTTAGGCTACTCGAATTATGCCTATCATACAGCAACACAGGCTGATATTGTGAATAAATCGCGAGCAACGCTCTGACCATGATATATTCCGGTACAAATTAGATTTATTTCCCGCTTTCCCTTCCTATTGGTTCACAGAAACTGTTATTGCACGTATGAACGATGAGACATCACGAATAAAATATTCTATACGATATACATCATGCCTTCAGTGCTCTCGATCACGATTTCAAAGCGATAAACCTGTCATAGGAGTTTGCGTTTTATGATTTATAACTGACGTTAGAGTATATAATAATTGTTTGCTTATTGCTCCCACTCCCAAATTCTGTAAGGTAATATTAAAAATTGTATTAATGTGAGCACATGTACATGGCTTTACAATATAAAAGAAGAGTATCTGCTTGTGTCTACAATATTCTCCAATACCTCTTTAAAATTAGGATCTGATTGAATAGAAGTCATCTTAAAGACATTTTTATGTTGATAGCGTGGCCTCCCAGAAAAAGAAGAAGGAAACCTGATTATTATTACTTCTATGTATCCGAAACACGTATAAACATTTCATAGTTTATTCTAAAAGGAGGCTAGCAGCTAGCATCTAGCCAGGCAGATAAAGGACCCTACCACTATTTAGTTTATTTATTTATGCACTATTTAGGTACCCTCTAGTTTCATGGCTTAGGAAGACAGAAAATTAATCTAAATATAGATTCACCTTTTCATCCTAGGATGCTTTTGAAATATTGAGATCGATAGAAATATAGAGATATTATAATAATGACAATCATTAATATGATGTCATGCCGTAATCAAGTTAAGAAATAGTAGTACTAACGTTTAATATAGATATCACATCTGGTACACTTAGTAAGTTGAGCTTACTGAACCTCGTTATAGATCAGGGGATGGACTTTATTTTTAAGTAAAAAGTCAACAGGAGCAGACGAGCCATCTTATTGCAAGTGTTCATCATCGTGCATAGACTTTAGTAACATCAAAGACATCATCGAAGCGTTGCCGACAGAAAAGTAAACGGGGGCCCCGCATTATTTATGGACTTTAACAATTGTCAATTATTCAATTTGGATGGCTATTCAATACGCCGCGACGTCTGCACGATGGCTGGCAACTAAATTAACTACAAACTATAAATAGCTAATAATAGTTTTATTGACAAAATATGCAAAGACCGAACGTTTCTTAATTTGTTTAGTTATTCTCTTATTTTATGGTATGTAAGTACGGTGCATCTTGCTGAACAAAGAACGCGGCTGTGGCTAACGGTTTTTCCTGTCGGAGATCGAGAGCCCGGAAGGTACATGTGTGTGAAAGTAGAATTTTTTTTAGTTGACACCGCCCTTCTAGTATCAACCATGCAATATAGCCGTATCGTAGTGCCAGAAATAAGTGTGGGCCCATTCCCATCGTGGTCGGAACCGCATCAGTGATGCCTTTCGTGTTACTGATTTATAGACCGTGAACACTTGTCACCAGGAGGTCGGGACTCAATATAGGCGTCACTTTACTTCTTTACTGCATCGATTTGTCACCTGTCAATAAATTTACAGACACAAATTTAAATTTATTAATAATTAGTAAACATGATATTCAATACATGACCCCGTAGCCCAATTGGTAGTAACCCTACCTGCTGGGCGAGGGCTGCCGAGTTCGATTCCCGGCTGGAGCAACCATTTATATGACTGATAAGTGTTTGTTCTCGGGTCATGAGTGTTTTTGACGTTATACTTGTGTACGTTCATGGCACAGGCAACATAGAGAACTATAGTGTAGGGAGTGGGTGTGCAAACCTTAACAGTAAACTTTAATAACAACCAAGTAACAACAAGATTCAATTATGAAAAGATATCAGTAAAATGCACACAAATAAAGCACATGATGTTCTATCATCAATATTGTCTATCAAGCATAGTAGTGCAAGGATTAATCGACCATTTTGCTTTTAAATGCTATTTTAGCGGATTTATGCTTCATCGGGAAACGCCTTACTCCTACTGTATTTTCGTTTTTATTTAACCGACTTTTACCTTCATATCTATCTTTGTTTTATCATAAAAAAGTTTTATTACCTAATAAACTACTTTATTTTATAGAATATAAAATTCATTTTATGTCGTTATTACGTTACTGAAGATCGTCGGAGTATTGTATTTCAATAACTTAACTGTGATATCGCATTTATAAATCCTTTTGGACACTTGATAATATTTTTACGTGGATAATTTGTATCTGAGCACATTTTCAGAGATTACTATAGCGTACACGAATGTTCAAGTATTCGGCTTTACATAACGGGCTTACCCAAATTTACTAGGTGCTGTGAAACTTTGAACTTTTAGCAGTACATATACTGATATGTACTGTATGGTACATCACGAATAAGTTTGACAAATAAATAAAAGGTTTCTAAGATGGAATAAGATTTGGAAGGTAGTGAATGACCTTACGATTAGAATAATGGAGGAAGTGAAAGACGGGTCGTTTTTCACTTGCACTTGTGTGTGATTGCCTAACATGCTAAAATGTATTTTACAACTGAGAGCATCGATCGTCAGACCGGAAAATTTGCACATGATTACTGAAGTGCTTATAGCCTAAGGACATGAATTAGTAATTTTGGTCGCATTGGGGCGGCTTAGAATACTGATCCCAATTCCATCCTGGAAGATCATAGTGTCGTAATGCCGGCCTGTTTAGCACTAAGGTTTCGGGTAAGGATGGTATTATCAATATTATTATTAAGTCATTAATATTATTACTGGAATTATCTTGCCATGAAGTCTGCCTGGCTAGCTACCACCTTTCTGCTTGAGTCAGCCGCCAAACGACTCGTCATGTTCCAGCTGTGAGTGTGAAAGCCAGTACTTTCTTTTAGACGCGTTTGGTATTAATCATGTCTGTTTGGGTGTTTTAGGCCTTCGATAGTTCAGTGGTTGGTCGAGCTACGCTGATCTTAAGTTTTTCTGCTTAGTTGGCGAGCATAAGCATTACCCTCCGATACAGTACAAGGAATCCACTCACCTTGGCTGGAGACTGGAGCTTGCGTACTCGTCGGCCTTTGTTGCTTGTGATGCTCACTCTGTACTTCTTCACTGTCGTCTTCTAAATCCTCAACCGATACCGTGAGAAGCCGATAATAAGAACGTGTCAACCGCCCGCGAAACTGACCGTATAGCGAGTAAACCGGAAGACGTGGGGTCCTATTTACGACTGACCGGTGGGCTGCGCCCGCGCATCTCGCTCACAGCCCGCTAACCGTGGATTTTGCGGACACCCTCATACCGCATCAGAAAAGCAATGCTTATGCGACTATAATATGCGAATATAAACAATGTCCATGGGCAACGATCATCACTTACTATCTAATGGCTCGTCTACTCGTTTGTGGGCTATTCACATAAAAAATAGAGTTAATTTTAAGCAACCAACACCATGAGTAACGTATTCTGGAGTTGGATGGGTGACCATTAATGTGGGCACGATTCTGCATAACGTTGAGCAAAACTTGAAGAGTACTCCTACGTTTCGAAGAGTTTATTAGTAACGGTCCGGGTTGTTTTCATTATATAACAGTTAAACCATGAAGAAATAATTCGGAGGAAAAATATTAGAATGTTCAACTCTGGGATTAAGCATTTCCACTTATCCACATTAGAGAAGCGTGGAACAGCTAAAGCAATTCTCACAACGGTTTTCATAAAAATCTCATACGATATAAATATAAAAGGCAGTCGATATCGTGAATGATTATGATTGAATAAAAAAAACTTAAATGTATAAAAATAGTTTGCCGTTATAAAAAGCAGAACCTGATATTGAATAATTGATAGTTTTCGAACGGTAATGCTACTTTTAATCTCATTTAAAATGACCCTATTTTTACGTCACGTCAGGACACATTGACGTAACGCGACACGATGCCCAAGAACAGTTTCCATTAGCGTTGACGTTTTGATAAATAACGTTATTGGGAATGTTCCCCTTACCTTAATCATCAGGAAATATTAATTTCCTTGGCCTTGTGATGAATATTTGATAAATAAACTGCGGTATTATTACTCATAAGTATATTTAAGCCGGAAAGAGTTCCGATCGCCATTATAATCATTATCGATTAAAGGATTCTTATAATAGAATGAAGCGTTAAGGCTGTAGCTATGCAGTATTATTATTATTAATACTAGTCACGAGCGAATAGAGAGAATTATGAAAAAATCATTGCCGGCTCTTTACGATGCTTTCTTTTTAAACCCTCATAATTGATGTCATATACAAACACTCGATAAATTAGTGGTTCTTGCTATTAGGTTTCAAATCTCAAGAAATTACTTTTAAATTATGTTCAGACAACGTCAAGATTTATTATGGATATTTTATAAACCTTTAAACTCACTAAACAGGCAAACGAATTCGTAGATGGTCTAACGATAAGTGATCAAAAAGCACATAAATGCACTGATAGTCCAGAATGAAAATCCATTTCTAGACGAATCCAAGGAAGTAACTAAATGCTACATTGACAAAATTCCAAATCTACCAAGCCCATGATTTTTTTTTTGTTAGATGTACGTTAAATGTTACATGTATGATGTTAGATGTGTGTTCTGTTAAAAGGAGAAACATAATCAGTACTAATAGAACTAGTTTGCTAGGAATATTGTTCTAAATTCCATTGTCATTGTTCTAAAATATATGGAAATATAAATTATATTAATATCTATATATTTCATCTATTTAGAGCTGTAAGAAAATAATCAATGATATAAATTCAGATGCTCGGTAATTGCTACCTTAATCCGTAAATAGAAATTTACGAAGACACGATTGTATGAAGTACAGTCCAAGAATGTTGTTGGAGTTATAAATCATGTTTGGAAGTTGGTAAACGGCAAATCTTCATTACTCACAGTTGCTAAGTAGGAATGACAGGCGGTAACAAAACCTTTTAATATAATATCTTGTTGGCAGTTGTGACAGAGTATTTATGTTTAATCGAAATTTTCGTTGCGATGAATCCTAAGTATTAAAGTATTTGCATATTATTTACGATAAAATGATAATATTTTTAAAAGTTCGTACTTTCTTTTTACTAATAATGGTGGATTTTAATAATACCCTGAGGAATTTTAATGAATATGTCACATTTTTTTAAGAAAATTTATTTTCTGGAAGGAAAATACATAATACCGTAGACTCTGGTTCTTATGTAAATCAATAATTGGCGTTACTATAAAAACTCGTAAACTTATTTCGATAGCAATTATTTAAATAAATAAACATACATAAACAATAAACGTTTACCCACTCACACCCCCGCACTAGGATTCCCTGTGTTGCGGGTGGCATGGACATACACAAATATGACATTACAAATACCCATGACCCGAGAACAAAGATTTATCTGTCACATAAATGTCTGCCCCGGCCGGGAATCGAACCCGGGACTCCTCGCTCGGCAAGCAAGGTCGCTACCAACTGGGTCACGGAATCTTCAAAATGTTGAATATTTAAATATTTGAAAAATACAGAAAATTATTTAAATTTATACTTATGAGCGTTACAAACTAATTTTTTTATAAAATACGCTAAACTTAAACTTATTAAAAAACAAAAGCACAAAAAACAAATTCAGGACGAAAATTTTTATTAAAATAAAAATAAAGCATATTGCAAATGAATTCAAAAACAAAACATATACGTTCATAACTTATTGTTTTTTTAATTGTTTTATTCGTCATGAAACCTGATTTAAATATTAGCCTCGTTTTGAATAACGCTCAAATACTGTTACTGATTCACATATAACGGAATCATATGCCACCAGGGACATTGTCCATTCCATATGTTATTTAAATTATTCTGCTTTTTATAGCTATGTTCACGAACATGTCCAATTTATATTTAAATTATACAAACGATTCAACGGAATTTAAATCCATTTTTATTCTTTTGACATTGTAAGTAAATCAAAAATAAATTCGAAGTGATACGCAACGCAGTGATAATTTTGAGAATTTTTTATTTTCATATCTATTCTTGAATTCAATTCTGAGTTCTGAATCTTAATGGTCCATAATTACCATTATAATGGTGCATAATTACTTTGAATAAAAAAGATCTGATAGTTTTTTATAGGTAGGTACTATATCACATTGTCACTCATATATTTGTTTATTTTATTTTGATAAATATGTTACAAGCCTTTGGCTTACTAAAACCTCTTAGTTAAAACACTAGTTATTTCAGCGATGTTGCATAATAATATAAAAGTGTCTACTATATATTTATTTAAATATATCTTTTCACTCACTGATTGATTTATTAACGCCAGCATATTAAAGCACCGCTGAAGTTATAAATTTAATATTTTAACCTTATACAAGTACTGTAAGTATTGTATAGAAGTAAGAAATAAGTTTTGGAAATTTTTGCCCATCGAGACTCCTTGCAAGTTTTATATGAAATATAATTGTAAAATTTAATTCATCAGCATTATTATTTAGCTTTTAGTGAAAAAATAAATCAACACGTATGTTAAGAAATTTCATATTTTAGTGCAGGCCTTCTAAAACTATGAGTCGCGACCCTAAATGGGGTCGCATAGCAAAATTCTGGTGTCGCGAAAGATTTTCATGTCAAATATATTCCAGCGAACTAAGACGGTCAGAATTCCTTTTTATTTATGTTATTTGCAAAAAACTCAATTTTGATGAAAAATAGGGCATATAATTTTTGTAACTATAATTATTACAATTTTACAACTTTTTAGGCAAATTTTAATTTTAGATTTTTGTATGTTTCTAAACGACTTAAAAACTATATATTATCATATGTATATGTATATTGTTACCTAAGAAATAAATCATCAAAAAATATTTATTTATCTTTCTTTTATATTTATATGGGGTCGCCATGAAACTCGCAATCATAAATGGGGTCGTGAATGAAAAAAGTTTCAGAAGCCCTGCCTTAGTGGATTAAATGGGGGATTAAAATTTCTACGAAGAAATGATATAAACAACACATCACACCACATAACACATTACTGTAAGTATCTACAGCAATATCTTATTTTACAATAATGTGATCTTTTTATCTATACTAATATTATAAAGAGGAAATCTTTGTATTTTTGTATGTTTGTAACGAATAAACTCAAAAACTACTGAACTGATTTTAAAAATTCCTTCACATTAGAATGCCTCATTATCTCTGAGTAACGTAGGCTATATTTATTACTAAAGCAAATAAGGGATCCTTGCTAAAACTTCAGTAACGTGAACCAAGGTGTAAAAAAATTTCTTTCATCGCATACGCTGCGGAAACTATTGATGATAGAACAAAAAAATGTTCTACAATATTAGAGAGCATATAAATATCTACAAATAACTTCTCGATACTATATGTCCAACTATTGTAGTTAGATCACTATAAACACTTTTTACATTTTAAAAGTTGACCAAAATCAGACCATGATAACCATACCTTCGTATTAATCTTTAACCAAATAAATCATTTCATATTCAAAACTGTTTCAATACCTATAGATGATTTTTTGAATTACCGAAATCGGACATTCTGTGCAGAAGATTTTATGAATTTAGGAAAATAAACACCACGGCCGCCACCGCCGCGCAATGACCACTGTGGCGTCATGCAAAGCCGACGACGCAAAGGAGCGTAGGCCGGCGGTCAAGGCGATGAGGGAGCGGGCACGAGATGCGGGACGGGAACATTTATGAAATAGATAGTCGCGCGGTCGGCTCCATACGCAGCGGTCATATACAACATTGAATATTTTGAATATTTTCACTGCATATGTATATGTTATAAGGAAAAAAAATACATGTCTATGTCCTTTATAAAGATAAAATTATAAATATATCTCAAAATGTTTAAAAATGAAAGTACACCTGTGCGAAGCCGGGGCGGGCCGCTAGTATTTTATATTTATGTATTAATGCTGTCATTGCTAATATCTGCTTTGCCCGAAGATTAAATTGTAGAGAATGCTTTAATTATCAAGTCCGCCGTTTATACCACATGGTATTATGTATAAAAACTTTAAATAATTTTTATTTTATTAAAAAAAAAATCATGTTTTTTCATTATTCATCTTAAAGTTAGGAGATGTTTATTGTTTAAATTTGTAACTTAAAAACTTAGATATTATGTCACAAATTGAGTAGATTAGATTCATTTTGTACCAAACTATCTACCCCTATAGAGATAAAATAGAGAATCTTAATTATTATGAAAGTGCAACTATTTCACAGTAAAAATTAAAATAATTATTATTTGGAGTATCTATTAATCTAAATAAAAATCAAAATAAACATAATTTCAATTGGCTCGCTAGTCCTACTGTACACTTGGAAATGATTTTATATACCGAATAACCAATTTAAACTAATATCAGACAAAAAACATTCATAATAAGCAACAATATTTTAGTTGTCTTAATAGCCTGAGAGCTACTGTTACATCATATCGCGAATGTCAAGACCCTTGTCATGTCACAAGCCTCTTAACTTGTATCGGTGACGGAATGCCTCTGGTTGTATTTATTTAGGTAAAATAAACCTTGTATAAATTGATATGATATTTCTTGTTTATTGTATTAATCATTTTAATGTTATAATATTAGCGTAATTATATAACAGTGAATTTGGTGATTCGAATGTCAGTCTTCCGCTTGGAAACCTTTAAAATCTCGGTATGATTTCTGCACGCATCTATAGTTTCCATGGGCGTATTTAAATTATATCTTGGTTCGGTGAAGAAAATATTTATATTTCAAAATATTGATTTTATATCTTCTCTGAAGTATAAATGTGACCAGACTTCGTTTTTTTATTTTTATCTCAACATTTATTTATATATTTTTCATTATATAATGTAAATAACTAGGTAACTTTATGAAAGACGAACTAAATATGAAGAGACTTTCTCTTCCATTCAACAAATGGTATTGCTGAGAATTTGTGGCAAGTGGTAACTATAATTATGTAATTATTTAATTCTAGAACATTCTCTCTCGGTTACTTATTAAATTGTTTCGTAGATCTATTCGATTTTGTGACCAGGTCAGCCTTTCAACGTGCACTATTTGCCGAAGAATAAAGTTCTACCCACATCGATTGGAGTCGTGGCAATCCTCCGCGATTACAATTTTTTTTATAATTGATAGTATCAGGCGTTACTTTGCGGAAATTCATTGTTTTTAAATTAGTATTAATTTACTTTGCAACAATCCGCAAGCACAATATATGATGGTATGTACTTATATACATGCATAGAACCTCCCTTCCTCCCACAGAAGAAAACGTGTAATTATGATAAATAAAATAAAAGTATAAACCGACACATACCGTCACCAACACGTGTTTCGCTCCGAAACAGAGCATCATCAAGGTGAGTAGACTCTACGAGTGTTAACCGCAAAGTACGATTTTTTACCGTGCACATGCAAAATGTGAAATGAACTTTCTTTTGAGCTACACTTGGAGCATTATGATAAGGAATTCTTTAAGAAAAAGAGTAAAAACTACTGCTTTAGGGCCTACGTTGAAAACTTAACGCCTCGCGTATCACATCCATCACCAAAGGCTACGACAACCACTTATCATCAGGTTATCCGACTGTAAAAAATGATAATAACAGGTATTATGAGATGTGCCTCAATAGTCTTCGATGCAATGCGAGGCTTCTATGTAGACATTATCATTGAGACGGTATATGAGACATGAACTTCAATAGTGTTTTTGAACCGACTTCAAATATAAAGGACATTCCATGTCCGTGTGTATTTATTTTTAATGTATGACAACCATAACTTCGTCGTTTACGAATCAATTTCGAATCGAAGACATGGCTCTGAGTTATTTCCTAATATATATGGAAAACATTTGATGATGAGTTTTTGAGATAAAGGGTGGAAATCCTCAACAGATAGGAATAACTGAACCGCCGTTAAAGATTGCAAATTATTGTGAACTACTACCGCGATGTGACAGGACAAGCGTATCTATTTACTGTCTATTTAGCTTGGTACCGACTTCAAACATTTTAGTAGGTAGCTCGTAAGAATTATCACATTTCTATCACATGTACATATAAATGTAACATATTATGTAACTTCGTTTTGAATCTAATGCATGACTCAGTAATTGTTCGTTTTTTAGTGCCATTATGTAGTTTTGTTATTCTTGAAGTCGATTATTTTTTTACATTTCTTACACGCTCATGACATCATGTTTGTGGTAAGGGCGTATTCGAGTACGTCCTTTGTTTTAGTTCATGACCTCGTATGTTAGTCAGTATTCACCCTACCTGCGGGATGAAATTAATCATAATCAATTACTTATCACCCTCATTACAGAAAATTCTATCAAGAATGTTATTGCGTCAGCATTATTTTTTATTAATGTTTTTTTATTTAATATTGTTTGTGTAAGTTTTCTCATAATTTATTAATAAATTAAAATATAATAAGAATTACGGTTACATAATAAGAAAAACATTTAATATACATATGCGTCCAAAGGTAAAGCTCTAGAATTTTGACTCTTGAATTTGATGGAATTCAGATTGAAATATGTAGTCTAGATTCCGAAATTCCTTAGGCGTAGATAAATTACTTTACTCCTATCATGAAATATTATTGGTGCCTGACTTGGCTAAAATTTCTGAACTTGGACGCAAATATATCAATGTTCTAGTTAAGAACGAATTCCCTGCTTATCCAAAATTCAAGATAAACAACATTGGCGAACTAGTCGCGTAGGTACTCAGGGGCACATGTTGCGACCTACCTATCAAACTCGAGGAACAAAGCCGACTAAGTCTTGTATTATGCAAACAAGCATCATGTAAGGCGTGGATTTATGAGGGAAGTTCGTTGGGAAAATCGCGAGCTTCACCCGTGGGAACACCCGGCTCACTATTGCTCCATATATTCATATTTGGGGCTAGACAAGGAAGTTCTTAGGGAGTCGCCCATGGGAAAACCATGCACGCATGACTGACGACAATGTATAATGGAGTCCCATGGTCTGACGGATCGTTGTTGATGATGTGTCACCTGGCTGTGAATTTCTTTACCGTAATTTTTGTTTCAATTATGTATGTATCCAAAAGAAAAGCTTTTACAGTTACCCGTAAGTAAAAAATAATAATTTTTACGTACACATAAACAAAACGAAACGCAACAAAAATATTTATATAGGACGTACTATACAGAAAATTCAACAGACTCGACGGAAATATATTTATATAAATAACGATTTTTCAGTTCTATCTCTCAGTAGGTATAAGCTGATTTCGCTTATCACCGATTGATCACATTGTAGTCTATTCTTACCTTTGTAATCTGTACGGAACCTACTGTGTGCGAGTTCCACTAGCACCCAATTGCTATACTTTTATGTCACAAGCATATAAGAAGAAGTAAGCAAATCATCAGTTATGAATTCCAGTACCCTTATTAATGTAGTAACACCGAATTGTCATGCTCGAATACTTCTTAAATTATGTAGTATGTTAAGTCAATCATTTGTTGCATTATGGTTAATTAATAGCGACGTGAGTTCATGGGTCCTTTCATAATTTAGTTGCTAATGAAGAAAATAAAAAGTGCCCTTAGCAAAAAATATTAAGTATGTTTATGTATATAATATGTTTACCCCCGTGGTTTAGGCAATGCGTTGTCTGTCAGACACTCAGTTTGTGGATAAGGGATTTATCCAACCATATCTTTTATTGACCAAAAACATCTAAACGAATTTTAAGTTTTTTATAGAGATATTCATACAAAAATACTCACAATTTTCCAAAAAAAATAACCTTATGAAACTAACACCATAAAATTAGATAAAATCAGCGGTGCTTGTCATGTGGTGATCTTTCATACATGTATACGGCATTTGATTATTTTGTTAAGATGATAAAGTTTGACTGTGATATCATGAATGAATGAAATTATTATATTATCATTGCTTACAATAGGGGTGCGAAATTTCAGATAATTTGATCGTATACATAAGAGTGAAAGTAAAGTGGAATTATTTCAATATACGCACACATATATGCTTACATTCGTTCATATATAGTTAATGCATACATATGATAAAGCAAAGGAACTTAAATGACATGCTTAAACCAAGCTGTGAACATGTGTAATTGAACTCTAGTAAAACAATCGTATTGTTCGAGGTCCTCCACATATATGGCTACTAATAAGAATTGAAACGAAATGTGATATCTCAACCTTCAAATCAAGCACTAAGTAACTGAAATCAACTTATTTCACGGCAACATAGTTCTAATTGCTAAGTACACAATTATACTCACACTCCAGGAGAAAGGAAAACCATATGCGCAACAGTAATAAACCAAGGTGTGTTTTTTCTCCTAGCAGTATCTCAGAAGTATGGAAGGCTATTGCAGTCTATGCTTAACGCAATGGCATGCGACAGCGCAAAGACTAATTTATTTCATCCACAATTACAACTACATATAACCATTCGTTAAACTCGTAAAACATAGTAAATTTGTTTAGATACGTTAAAATGTCTTCCCATCGGACTTTTTACTAAAATTTCTATTAACCAGTAGTTATAGTAAGCTACAAGATTGCGATAAAAATCCAACAAGCAACTTGGCAAGCGATTCGCTTCGTGTGCAAATAAATCACCGCGGATAACTTATTTGTGCGGCTTCCGAAGTCGGGATTCATTACCGATTGTGGATCTAAAAACTGGGACATAGTGAATAAGTACCATTTTAAACAGGCTTAAAAATAGTATCGAATGTTCTACTAACTATGGTTATTCAATGTAAATTTTGTTAATTTGGAGTTGGAAGTATTAAATTTCCCGTTGAACCTAGTATAATATAGATTACATCTTAACCAAAAAGCTATCGAGGAGGTTGGATAGGGTAGAATCTTTAAAATTACACAGATTTTCTTGGAAAAATTCCGAGTACGAAGCCAACCAGTGCATATGAGAATGTCTGGTACCTACGAATTTAGCAATGCTAGTGATGTAGGATTATTCAATTTAATGCTAACGATATACCTAAACCACTTTATTGTAAAGAGCTTATACTCGTATATGAATGATTGCTAGTTACAGTATACGCGGCGCGGACGACAATTGATTGTGCACTGAATTAAATAACGAATAACTACCGCGCGCGGTGCTTAAAGCTGCTGACAAATAATGTACGACGTTAACTCATACAATCTAAATATCTGTAACTAACAAACTACATATTATTATCAATGTTCAATTTAATAACATATCATTATTTACGTAGTTTGTAAAACATTTATGGACATAATTTTTTGTTGCTACCACGGTTTCAAAAAGTGCATTAAAATTTAGCAGAAGAAACGACAGAAGAAACTCCTCACCTCATCTTTTAAATGAACGTGGATACTTCACAAAGTTTTAACCTGCGCGGAATCGTTTGCGGCGCTGTTATTTCCAGGCGTCCTTATCATTTATACATTTATCTACATAATATTTTTCATCTACGAGTTATGCTTAAAATAGTAAACTTAAAGTTCAAATAGGAAGATCTCGCACGGGTGCCCCGCAAAGTCTCCGTCAGCTTACCGCACAATAGTGATGCTTGACGAGCCTGACAAGCTCTTTGAGAGAATTGTAGCTGGTCGCATCATTCGGCGTTTAGACGACGTGGACCCGAATTTTTCCGGAAATCGGTACGGATACCGAGCGGGCTGATGGACAGTTGAGACACTGAGGAAGGAGATGTCGTGCGGTGTTCCACAGAGCTAGATCCTTGGTCGGCATTTGTAAACGTTTGATACGACTGGGTGTTGCGGGGTAAACTCATCCCCGGTGTGAATCTAACCTGCTATGCAGATGATGCCTTAGTTACCACCCGGGGACGACATACACGGAGGCCGCCCGTCTTGCCACTTTAGCTGATTAATTATATTAGCTATATCGGTAATTCCTGTTCTTGTATGAATTTCAATATTTCTGATTCTGTCTCGTAGAGAAATACCGAGCGTGGCTCCATAGTATGCTGATTTTTAGCTTACGTGTAAGGCTGATAGTCAATCACTACGTCTCAGATCCGTATGTCCGAGTGGAGCTGATATACACAATAATAAGCCGCTCCAACTCGATACAAGTCAACTCAATAATGCGCTCAATAGAAAGACTGACAATGTCCTTCCTGTCCTTACAAGCCATATTGTTGTGCACTAAGATTAGTGATCCTTCATGAATTGCAGTCCATCTACAGAAAGCAGTTGACAATCTGTAATTATACGAATTTATGTTTCCCTGAGCACTTCACTGCCAATGCTTAATCATAAATAATATATGAATAATAAAATGTTTATATAATTCGATTTCTATTTCTTTGCCGGGTAAGCCGTATATATTTTGATATACGATATGCATATTAAAGAGCTTTATCTTAATATCTAGTTTAAAATTTTATTAGTACCAATACACATGTCTCAAAAACAATCAATGGTGCTTACTACCACCGCATTATATTTCAATATCAAATACTTGCCTAGTCAACTGAAAGGTAAAAAAAATTATTTACGTCAAAATAAAAAAGTGCATCATTATGTTGGTTTATCAAATTAGACAACAATAGATAAAATATATAAAATAACTATGTTTTTTATTCAGATTATTATTGAATGAAGAAGCATATGTAATAAATTTGCATTTAATATTGCTGTGTAAATATAGTACTTATTCAAAACATTTTAAAATTTGTCATGTCTGGATGTCCAAACATTCAACAATCATTACAATTACAGTAGCATTTATTTGACCAAATAAATAGTCAAAGTTCGCAACTCGTGAGCACCTGTTGACAACTGAATGAGACAAGCTTAAACTAATGATTGTTCCAAACTCCTCCCCAATTTTCCGAAATAATACCTCATTGTTTTATTTTTTGAAATCAACTAATGTAGAAGAAAATTTGTATGGAGAAGAGAAGGAATAAATCTCACTGGTCATGTCACTCATCAGTCCAAGACGACCTCGACATCTATTGGTACAGATACTACCTGCCGAGTTCAATTGCCGTCCGAGGCACATACATACAAGTGTCCAAGCCACTCGCTATGCGGAAAATACTATATGTGTGTACTGTGATGTGAGTGGGTGGGTTATGAGTTGTTATTTTATTATTCATCATACTATAATGCCAGAAGTAATAAGTGTGGTGGTAACTACTAAAACAGTGCCTGCGGGCATCATACTCTTCAAGCATAAGATCTTAATGCCTTTTGTTAAAAATATAAGAAACTACATGCCTTAATACCGAGTATCCAGAATCACGTTATGTAAATTAAGATGTGTTAACTCTCTGCTAGCTTGTTACATACAACACATAAAAGAAAAGTCACATAAAAGAAAACTTTGTTAATATATATCTATTACATATAATAAAATACTACCTGATCGCTTTCTCTACATGAACGACATATGAGAAAAAATATTATTAGGGGCATTTATTAACGCAATAGAACCCAAAACAATAGTTGTTAGAATTTTTGTCTGTTTCTTTGTGCGTTTGGTCGCGTTAATCTCAGAAACGGTTTAACCGATTTTGTTCTGGTTTTCACTAATGTATTGCAGTAAGCATCACTTAATACTTAAAGTTTATTCATTGCGATCCGTCCATAAATAAAAACGTTATAAATTAATTTAAAATAACGTAGGTACTATTTCTTAGCGTAAGCGTAGTTTTTTCCGAAGCGAAGCGAGGGCAGTTTGCTCGTCAATAATAAGAAAATTACTGTTTTTGGTTGAGAACTACTCAAATCATTGTGTGTGTCATACGTACTTGTACCATGAGTATTCATATCATATTAAAATGCTCAAGTAATAAGTAATCGAGCTATTCAGAATAAACAATTGCATTTCAGATATAATATAGTGAGGACGGACGTAGCAATTGCTTCAGTTATGCAATAAAACGGAACAGAACACTGCGGTATACAGATGCCGGTCTATTCACACGAGTGTGAGGCGCAAACGCTAGACCAAATGAGTCGCTATTATGTAAAGCTACAGCTAAATATTCACAGACTGAAGTGAAAATGTGTACACTGGCGATGAGATATTTGATTAAAGGAGCGGCTTGGCTTAATTTGGCAAGTGTAGACACTGTTGGACTGCCAGTATCTGAATCGTACGTGTATTCATTAACCGTATAAATGTTTTATTTACGTGATATTAAGACTTACTCCGTATGTATTTTTAATTCATGCCGATGAAAGGGTATAATGGTCACAACTTTTGTGTTCTAGTTATGAGAAGTATGATTAAAGAATACTTCATATTAAATGTCAAAGGATTCATATTAATTTTCATTAAATTTACATGTTTATAAAGCTATGCAATATAACGGGACTCTGAAATGCACAACTAAATAAAAAAGTTAAGAGATTATGCAAACTAATTGTTATATAAAATTTAATTTAACCCTGGAACAGTATGATAATAGCAAAAAAATTATACTCAACGAGTCGTATCTTCATTCTATTTAAATAGCAATTACTAATATATTACAAAAGTTTCAGCCTCTTACAAAACAATTTGTATTCAGAAAAATTCTCCTACATTTTAATATTATCTCCTTTTAACGAAATACAAAGCGAAAATTAGTTTTTGGGCAAACACAGGTCGAGATTTTAGAAAGTTTCGTCTTCATTTGTCAAAAAGCAAGTTGAACGTTAAGCTGTTTCTATTCGGGTTTTAACAGCGTTAGAGCTTGAAAAATAATTGTGAAGGGCAAAATCTCTGGCCGCAATAAGGTTAAAGTTTAAAGTCAGGCGGTGCTGTACCTGTTACTCGAAGATAGCAATCTGAAAATAGCGCATGATACAGAATAGGGAGTTTATATACCGAAGCTTCCGCATGCCACTACAATTTCTGTACGGAACAATGACTTTATATTGCACCCTCCGTTTATCTGTTTAAAAATGTATGGCCTGCGATAACCTGGCGTCGCAACGAAATGGTATAATACATTTTGTAGCTATCTGCTTGATTCAGAATGGATCGTTCCAGCCTCGCGAATAACGCTAAAACTTTGCGTTTTAAGCGATTGAAAGCAGGTAAATACTCGTTGCACTTGATAAACGGCCGCTGTTGGAACTATTTTTCCCCAAAATTTCAGCCGTCGGCATTGTTGAGTGAATAAGTTGGCTTTACAGAAAGGTTTTTAAAATGTGTACTCATAGCCCCCATCTTTACCAACATTATCATCACCATCATCCTCCTGCCCTTATCCCAATGTTATTTGATGTCGGCGCAGCATGTATTTTTCTTCCATACTTCTGTATCAGCCGTCATCTCACTAGTAACTTCCATTCTAGCCATATCATCCTTCACACAATCCATCCATCGCTTCTTTAGCCTTTCTCTACCTCTATAGCCATCTACGTTCATACTTAATTACTTCCGTACAACATGCTCTTCATTCCTCCGCATAACATGACCATACCATGATAGCCGGTTTCCGCGTAGCTTTTCGGTTACCGGTGCCACTTTCATACTTCCTCTTATGTACTCTATGTAGATGTTATACCACACATCCCTCTTAACATTCTCATCTCAGCTGCATGCAGTTGTCTTTCATACATCCCTTTTGTGGCCCAACATTCTGATTCGTACAAAACAGCAAGTCTGACCATGGTCTTGTAGATCTTTCCCTTAAGTTTAAGGGGAATACGGGGGTCGGAAATTGTCCCCGTAAACCTGCCGCCATTTCATCCATCCTACATTAATTCTGTGCGTAACTGTCCGATCTATTTCGCCATCACATTGTACAAGTGAACCGAGATACCGAAAGTCGAAGCAAACTGGAAGAAGCGCACCGTCGAGCGCAATGGCTTCAGCTTCCATCTTTACCAAAAATCATAAAATGTAAAACTTGCTTTTTAAGTTTATAGCTCGGAACTTCCATTATTACTATGCAATATGATATATCATAGTAAATTTCTTTATCTTTCATATATACTATAAAAGGGAAATCTGAAGAATTAATGCATATACTTTAATGTCTTTATTACCAATGGATAGGGTGATTTGTGCGGAAGATTTAAACTTACGGCATAAATATTGGATTAAAAAAAAATTGATAACAGGAAGTAACCGTTATTTTTGTTGTTTCGTAGCTATAAGTGCCAGAGAAATTTTTAAAAGGTTTAAATGATTAAGGTCTGATTAACATATATATTTTTTTCATGATCATTGTTTATTACTATACTTATTAAAATCTGACACATTCTTTATCCAAATATTTGACAGAATAGGGTCTGCTAGGTCAACTTCTCACTAGTAAAAAAATTAATTAATTTACTAACAGCGCCGATTTATGGGTTTTTTGTTTTATTACCAACATTTAATTTCCTTCTGATCAGTTCAAATCAGTGCACTGTTAAATTCAAGCCTCTCTAAAGACGTATCATTGACCTAGTTGATACATGATTCCAGTAGTTTCTCGCCTCTTTGTATAGTTCGTTGCACTACAAAGCATAACGAAATCTTACACCATATCTACATTACTTCCTCACTTTCTACTTCTTACTATGTTTCTCACATTCCCTTGACTGTGTATGTGTGTGTAAAGTTATTATGCAACATAAAACAACAAAATCCAACTACATACAACTCGACATGAATATTTTATCTCTAACGGTCACCCGCCTAACTGCCGACCGCATCTGGAGTTCAATACGGTCGTATGGCTTAGATTTTTTCTTATATAGTTTGAAGGACAAGAAAAAGCAGATGGACTACCGTCGCGTATGGACACGTGCAACCCCAGAAAATTGGCCCGTTAACCGCTGGCCCTGAAGGACGTTTTTTTACATTATTTTTAATGTTTTTTTAATTAATTTTTTTCGAATAGGCCCATGTTATAACTCTACGGGAAGGTCTCCGAAAAAATTTCAATCTACAGTTTGCACGCATGTTATGTTATATCGTAACGTAAACTATAGGATAATTTTGAGGTTAATACATACCTAATAAAATACCTCAGAATATACATTTTTTTACATTGAGTACACAGTCCCGCACTCTTTTTATCGCAGATGGCATAAACATCACAAATAACGAAGATGGAAGGACAAATATTTATTTGTTACAAAAATATTTGCCCTGGTTTCTTTTTTCCATTCAGCAAGAATAGCACTGCCGTTCATCGGGTCTATCGGATCGTATAAAGTCTTAAATACGTTAAATTTAATATAATCTAAAAGTTATAAACACCTTCAGCAACAATAGCACTGCCGCTCATCGGGTCTATCGGATCGTATAAAGTCTTAAATACGTTAAATTTAATATAATCTAAAAGTTATAAACACCTTCAGCAAGAATAGCACTGCCGTTCATCGGGTCTATCGGATCGTATAAAATCTTAAATACGTTAAATTTAATATAATCTAAAAGTTATAAACACCTTCAGCAAGAATAGCACTGCCGTTCATCGGGTCTATCGGATCGTATAAAGTCTTAAATACGTTAAATTTAATATAATCTAAAAGTCCTAAACACAATAAATTTAATATAAACTTTTTAGTCACAATTATTTTATCATAAAATTTCCAAACGTGTTCAAGTCCAAGGAACATATTAAATTATGAACCTCGACATAAAAATTTGCCATTACAAAAAATTTAAAATCCCCATTTGACTATACTGAAATGTTTGTGATTAATCATGAAGTCTGCTGTATGAGTATAAAATTATGAATCCAAAACGCAAACAGACCGCGATCCGCAATAAATATCAATTATTATGACAGCTCACGCATTTAACTATGAGCAATTTACCTAAATATTTTTATTTTGATTTATTGACTTCATTAAATTTTTTTACATTCGTTTAGATTTCATTTACAGATTACGTTAACGTGGACTGGTTGTTTAGTGCAAGTATTAAATTGTAACGTTAATTTTGGAATTTGTTAAGTGGGCAGGTATATAACCATGTTCACATTATAAACCTAGTATTATTAGTAGTTACATCAGTCCTGTAGCAATATTATTTGGTCTTATTTAAATTAGATATTTCTTCTATTACTTCATATAATTGAAGTCACACACTGTCATAAATAAAAAGTAAAAGTTTTTATACAAATTATTTAATTACATACTCGTATATAACTTGATGACGGTTTAACCGATTTGACAGATTTTCTATAGTATTCATATAATTATGTTACGACAAGATTTCTATGAATATATATTTTTTTTTGGCAAATCAACAGAAAAAGTCGGAAATTTGAGTTGTACTTTTATAAGATAATCTCAATAAAAGATGTGATGTTCAGTTTGACCGTTTTGGTCAATGAAATATTCAATTGGATAAATTATTCTCGAGGAGCTAGCTGACTGCCTAACCAACAAACAACACACATCTACACATACAAAAAATTGAAATTTCTATCTGTGACGGCGTTTTTACAAGAATATAAAGTTATTTATACGGCACCAGTAGCCAAATAACGCATTATAATAATTATTTATATCATCGAAACTGTTAACCGATTGTAATAGGATTTTCAATAGAAGATAAAGGAGTTTGTAGGGCAACATTCAGGGTACACTTCACTGGCCTTTTGGGAGTGGACCAATGATAATCGACGGATTTTGACGGCATCTCAGTTAATTTGATATCAACATAATATGTACAAAATATTTTTCTCTAATAAGATAACACACAATATCAAAGTCAGGTCTATATCATAAAATATTTCTTCGTTAAATTCGTGTTCGCAGTATGACAGTTTTAAGCCTTAAAACTCAATGAATCAGTTATAGGCAGCATATTAAGCATTTTCTGTATCACTGACCCGTTGCCATCTCTCGGGCTGGCTCCCGGGCAATAGCCACACAAAAACATTTCACTATTGATTCTAAAAGGAGGTTGATAGCTATCCAGGCGAGTAGATATCCCTACTACCATGCACGTGTACAAGTATAGTGACTCGCAACAGAGGGTATCGTTCATTATGGCCTCCTCTGTTGTTCAGTAGGATACACCAAGAGCAGAGGAGATATGGCTTGAAGCCATAATGTGTAATGATACCCCAATAATGTCGAGTTTCGGAAGATGTGGAGTACCTTATATGAAACCTTGATTGATTAGTCAGATTGTAATTAAAAGTGTACTGAGTAAAAAATTTCTATTATCGTTTATGTAGAAGATGTTTACTTTTAATAAGTATTGTTTAAGTGAAGCTGATAGGTACTTTCATATTATAATGCACTTCAAAATTTCATAAAACTTAAGAACTATATATCATTCTTGAAGCGAAGCGAGGGCGGGTAGCGCGTAATTTATAAAAAAACTTATACAATAAATATTTTTTGAATTTTTTTTTATTCACAGACTTTGAAAATCGATGCTTCAAACAATAAAATGAGTCGACGGGTATTACTTAGTACTTACTTATAATCAAGTGCATGATATGCTGATCCTGTTATATAATAACATACTATAACAATATATTTACTACGTTACAAAAAAAAAACACTAAAAATAGAAAAGTAAAGAAGGTTTAAAAAATTTTACTCTCCAAAAAACTACAAAATTGTACTCAAATATTTAATAATACTTTTTCGTACAATTTTGTAGTTTCTCTGTTTGTAGCCGGCTGAAATTAAAAAAATCTTTTTATTTAAACTAAAGTAACGCTTAAGCTTTTATGAAATGAAACGGGTTGCCAGTTCTTAAAAAACATAACATACATAGTCTACAAAGACAAGAAATAATGACCTAAAACATAAAACAAAAATGAAATTAAAAAACAAACTTCGCTCCATGTCATTATAAAATATACCTAATGTTGTAAAATTAATTTCCCCATGTAATTATCCTGTTTTCCAAGGTCTGTCACGAAAAAGTTTCGTTACAATAAAAGCAGGTTTCAAGTTTTTTGAATTACAAGAGACAGACAAGCAAAATTTCTGAAAACATTCAATTAACCTTTGTACTTCACAAACTTTCAAAAAGGCCGAAATCTTCCGAGTGCCATTGAATATAAAACCCACGACGTAGCTGTAATTTATTTCTCAATTTGAAACTTTTCCGTACGTTACTTTTTATTGTGTTATATAAAAATAGATTAAATATTTTTATACTACCTTTCAAATGTCATTCATTACCTTTTGTGTTCAAATTTCGGATACGTATTATGGTGTATTTTTTTGTATTGAAATCTTCCCTTTTATGTAAGACTAGCGGGTCCCTCCGACTTCGTTGGGGTTGAAGAATTAATTCTATATACAAACATGATTATTCAAAATTTTATGTTATTTCCCTTGACTACACACCATTAGATTTACTGATATTTTATATAACCTATCATCTGCGCAAATACATGTTCTCATTACATACCAATTATACACCAATTTTTATTAAGATCAGTCAAGCCGCTTTTGAGTTATAAGGGGACATGCAGACAGACAGACAGACAAAAATTTTCAAAATCGTCAAATTTGTCAATCAGTCAGTGAGTCATAAAACGAATATTTATCATAAAATTTGCCAAAAAAAATGGATAGTACAGCCAAAAAGTCACTACAGATTTATATAGTACTGTAGCAGAGTAATTCTCTTGTTCTATTTGTAAACAATTCTCTCCTTGTCTCTACATCACCTTAACCTGCACGCAGTGTTGTCTGTTGAACAATGACCGAAGCGTTGGTTCCAGGTTCACGTTTGGAGGTAGTTATGCAGCAACCAGCTCAAGTTAGAGCGTACTGATTTTTTTACATTATAATTCAATACTTACTTAAAATCCTATCTACATTCTACATTCCACGGTAAGGCGATGTCTCCTTAGATGGTTAAGCGCATTAACTTAGAAAAAGCCTATTCGCTGTTGCCTTGAATTCATTCACACTATAACGGTATGGACACACCGATGCGGGCAGACCATTCCAATCCTTCGCGGTATGCATTACAAACGCCGAGGCAAAACTCGTCGTCCGTACCTGAGGGAAATTCACAATGAGAGAATTTATAGTTACCATGCGTCAAATCGTTTGAGAGCGGAATAGGAATAGGGGTAGCACATCATGTATTTCTTGCGCACTTTCCAAAATGTATCCTAAAGAATACCGAAAGATTGGCTACTCTGCTCCTGTACTCGAGGCCCTGAAGTTTGATCAAAAACAATTCTGCCTTCATTAAGTCCAATGCTAATAGGTGATATTTGCCAGCACTAGCCCAGATGAGACTGCAGTAGACACACGGCTGAAACAAGAGCACGATGGTAAACGTTTTGATTAAGTTCGAGGGACATGGAATAAATGAGTTTCCTTCCTATTACTAGGTATGTGTTTAGGCGCTGATGATCGCTTTTCACCGACTAAAAAATAATACAAATAATAATACCTTAAAAAATTTAGTTAAATAATTTATCATTTTTTTTTCATCCAAGACTTGTAAAAATTACAATAACAAGTTTTTTTTATTTTTAAAAATATTTCTAAATCGCCATTGTACTATGGAAATAATATCACTTGTATTGAACTGGGAAATATTGCAAGAGAGCTGCTATATTTGAAGATAGTTCTTTGAATATACAAACATTTATTTGCAACGTTTTCTTTGTGTAATGAAATGCTCTCCGTTGCTAGTAAAGTGGATCTCAGCTCCGAGTAAGAATGGTACAATAATCATAATTATTAATCATATGTTTTGTTCTTTTGTTTTTTAATTTTAATATTATAAATAATATATTATTGTAACCTATCTCGCAATAATCCATCCAGTTAAATCAAGTCAGAGGTATCGTCGTGCAAGCCTTTATTTATAGTTAAGAAAGCTCTAGGTCTCTTCGATGCAGATTGATGGAGGGGTTCGAAGCCAACTGAACTTTGTGTAGTTTTATGCGACCCAAAGACGGTTAAGTACGTTCTACGGAGCACGAAACCACTCACGAAGAATTAGAGATTTTTTATTATAATCGTTACATTATACTCCGGATTACAATTTACTGCGAATAAATTTTAAATCGTATCCGCGGTAACAGGTAGCTAGCTATACTATTTCTTGGGACGAAAATCATCCCAGTTAAAGACTCAAAAGTTGCAAGCTCAACGGAGACAGATTAAGTCTAGAGCAACACATGACTTCCACATTTCTTGCCGAACATCTCTTATCATGCAATAACATTGACGTATAAATTTTACATCATACCACATTTCTCAAAAATCGAAGCCAAAAGTGTTTCCATACTGCAGTGACAGACCGCAGTTGCACCTGGGCTGACAACGGCCTGGAGCAAACTGTCATCTATTATCGTCCAGGGTTTAACGTTCACTGCTCGCCGTCCCGCGGCGCCCACAGAATGAACCAGAACATGGCATGTAAAATCGGTCGCTGTGATCGTTATATTGTGTTAGTCGTAAATAACTATGTTGTTATTTTGTACTGAATAAATCAAATAGATATTTATTTTCCAATTGGGTAATATCTGTAATGATATTAACAAAAAAATTGATATTTGTGTGTTAATGCTGACTGAATTCTTTCCATTAAGTTTCAATAGAATTTATTTCACATTGTTCTTATAGATTGTTCTTATAAGAATTAATAGTCTATTACTAATACCAAAAACACAATATAAAATTAAACGCGTTTAAAAATTTAAAGCAATTATTTTCATAGTGTTAGAATATCCGTCTCTGACGGTATCCATAAATATATCAAGCGAAACTGAGTTTTAGATCTACAAAATTACTAATTATTGAAGACCCCTGCTAGGCATGTTCAATATTATAGAAGCAAAATGTAAAATATTACTATTTTTATTTCAATTTAATCCAACGTACAATCACTTTCAGTTTGTTTATTTATGTTTATTGTACCATTGCCTGAATGATTCCCACTGCAAAACTAATGTAACTTTTCAGTTTGACTTTCAAAAACTAAATATTTCGTGGAAGATTCATTGTGGACCTACAAAAAGTGATGGAAACGAGTTCATATTTACAATATTTTAAACACAGTGTAGATTTAATAATAATGCTTTATAAGAAATTGGCCGTATTGGGGCGGCCTAGAATACTGCCCCCAATCCCATGCGGGTAGAAAAGGGTGTCGTAAGAGGCGACAGAAGCCAGCCTGCTTGGTGGTAGGGCTTCGCGTAATGATTATATTATTAGAATTATTATCTTTCCGTGAATCCTGCCTGGCTAGCTACCACCCTCCTACTTGAGTCAGCCGCCAAACGACTCGTCGTGTTCCGGCTGGGAGCTTGAGAGCCAGTACCTTCTTTCTTACCTTCTTCTCATATCCTGGCCGACAACGCATCAGTGATACCTTTAGTCTTGTTGATGTCCATGGGCGACGGTGACCACTTACCAGCAGGTGGTGTGTCTGCTCGTTTGTCGGCTTTTAATATAAAAAAAAATCGTACAGACAGATTACAATAAAGACATGATACATCTCAAGTCATACTTATTAAAAAATTCAAGTCATACTTATCACGTGATTTATGATGAATTTGAACAATATCTAGGACCTAACAAATATTCACATAATAGTTCCTACCTATTAATAAATACGCACACATTAAACTAAATGTCACAAAAGGTGAAATATCAAACACAAGAGCGGTTCCCGTCATTTTGTGCTCGTAAAATGCCAACTTATATATCCATTCACTTGCTACCTCTATCAAAATCGGGTTAGACTGGATTTTTACGATTATTTCCGCAAGCACTTCTGAAACTTTTATCGCTTCTTAAATCGACAGACTGTAATGTAATTTATCCGTCTGTAGAATATCCCTGGAGATATCGTAACAGTACATAGAAGTTATGACCCTATAGTTTACCCTTTCGAAGCGTATCGACTGGAAGTAAATTTACTAGATTCAGATTTATGTACAGCCGTACCAATGGGATACAAACAGGTTTGCTTTATCGAGACTGGCTCTATCGTTAAGTCGACATTATTCTTTAACTCAACATATGGGTGACTACTGAAATTTATGTCGAGATATAAATAAATCGTATTCTGACTATATGGTACATATATCAGTACTTTGTACAGGTTTTTACACATAACTGAGAAGATCTCGAGCAGACTTTGTCATGGATATTATATCGAGATCGTTTCGTAAAATATTGAGATCTCCAGGAGGAGACCACCAAAAGCAGGAGCTTTGTAGGAACAAAGGAGATTATCTATCGGAATCGGCGAGAGTCTCTAGTATTCATATTTATAGCTCCTGGATGTTGTACCTTGCACAGGTGTTGGTGCTTTTGAGTCAAGCTTCTTGGACGTCGTATAGAATAGGCACTGATACATTCACATTAAACTTCCAAACCTCAACTTTTTCGCCGGATGGTTATTAAAAAGGTTTTAATAGAAAAAATACCACATAATTTACAACTTTATCACGGAGAGGCTAAATAGTTTTAAAGATTCCTCCCTTCCTCCCAAAAAGATACCAAAACTAAACGTCTTTACTCAACAGCTAAAAAGAAATAGAGACGTTTATCCAGTATTAAATTTGAGCGTGAGATCGCCTTAACCTTATCTCTATATTTTCCTTCGGCAAGCAATATTTTGCTGTACTTCATTCAAATAAGAGATAATGTCAGTTTTGCTAGAAATGGTTCACTGATATCTGTTTTGGAACAATGGAAAAACCCATTACTATCTCTATTTGAGAAACACCTGTCAGAAGTAATACAAATATTTTCAGCTTAGGTGTATCAGCAAATACAGTCAGATAATTATATTTGAGAAAATGTCAATATATTTTCACTCAACTTTAACATAAAAAAGTGTATCTACAGTTCACACACAGTAGAAGTGAATCTTCTAGAAAATTGCATTTCGATTGAATGAATGCAGAGTAACAAGAAAAGGATAATTGTTCGGGTTTTTGCCTATTCACTACAACATTCAGAATTAGTTTTCAGTGCGCTCGAAATGTTTTTTGTTTAATCAAAATGTTAAAAATATTTACAATAATAATACACTTGAATAGTAAACCACTTAGTAGAGGCCTCGTAATATATAGGCGCACACCCACGTACTAACGGAAAAATCCTAAACATGTATGCGTTTGTTTCATTTTACCGTCGCTTTTTCGTTTCATCGAGTTTCAATCACAACAGTACTAAAGAAGTTTCACTTTAATATTATGATTACTTTTTAAGTAAAATATAAATATAATCTTTAAAACACCCATGTTAAGTCTGATTATTAAGGTTCTGTGCTTTTGATGAATAAACAGAACTGTTATTGATGTGACAGGACATTGATGTACACCTGTCATCTTGTCTGTCCCTTTATCACATACAGTTACTTCAAGTCTACTATACGGAAAAATATTATTATTTGCAGTTTTTAGATGGTAAGTTACTGTTAATTTAAAACATTTACCATAAATTTATATTTTGTTACGATATCAAATATAACAATCCAATTTGTATTATTTTATTGTAATCATTTGTGTAACCTTTGTTTAAAGTGGTAACAAACAATCACCGAAGTGACAGTACCGATTCGTTCCGTTCCGAATCGTAGCGAACGGAAACGCTCTGTCCGTTGTGAGTCATTCTCGGAAAGCCCCGACAATACTCTCGAATGTAGACATCTCTTGTTTCAACAGATAACGACGTTTTCGTTCAGTGTCGTGACTTAATTACTGTCAGTTTATTGGTAGGTACTAAATAATATAACGCAATGCCGCGGTTTAAGTTGGCGGATACCTAACGGTGCCAACGAAACCAACTAGTGTTGACTCGGTGCGCTTCTCAGATCTCCAAGTCTAACCTTACATTGTATTGTATTGGACCTATCCATGGGTGACGGTTGACGGTGATAGGTGACTGGGGCCCGTCCAGAGTAGGTGCTGTGTGGACAATCAGGACATCATGCCAACTACCGTGCCTACGTGCTCCCCGCTCTTCTTCACCAAAGGCTTCTAAAAGTCAGTCAATGAAAGGCGCAAAGCCATGACTACTACCGGTCACTGACTCCAACTTCCCTCCTCTGAGAACTCCCCATACCTAACCTGGGCCGGTCAACTCCAACCTTGGAAACGACCGCCTCTTCAGCCGCGCCATTCACTCAGGTACTGCCGCTGCCCGTCTTACCCAGGTCACTCCTAGGTCTATCGTGTGTCCCACATAACTAGCGCATGCGGCTGCGTTAGTATGCATGAGCATTCACTAGCTCCCTCCCACGTATACCCAGAGGGTAGCTATTTCTCCTTGCACGGACGCAAAAAAAATACCAAAATATCATGAAAATCAATAATAAAAATTAATTGAGTCCATAAAATTCATAAAAGGTGTCCATTGCACATAAACATAAGGTAAACATTCTTTTAAACGTTACTTATTTAATTACCTAAGATTTTCTTATTTTATATATAATGGACTTCATATAACTGTGAATTTCAACCTGCTTAGTATAGCCACTTTTTTCTCTAACCACAGAGAAACGTAATATAATTGGCTTTTGAAGGTATTAGTAAGTTTTTAATTGTCCAAGGCTTATTATCTTCTGCTCTTTGGCTTTCAGTTACTATTCAGTCCTTTACCTCCAAGATGTCTTAAAGCGTTGTTTGAATACTTTTATTTCATTTTATGGTAATGATCATTCTTGTCGTTTACATTCTAGTTTTTACTTGGTTTTTAAATTCTTCACATTGTCATTTACGTTTGTTTTACACTTCATGTATATGTTTAAAGTCTTGTTTATCATCGATAAAGCATCATAATAAGCATTGAATATCCATATGGATAAAATTTATGTATTTAATTTTCTGAAAGTGACAGCTTTTTTATTGTTCTGGTGGTTAATGTATACTACATTGTATTACTGAAATTAACTTTAATTTATATTTCGTCGTTTATACTAATTATTTATTTCGATGCAGACCTTTCAATGTCATAACTGCTGGACCCGCACACCATCTTCGCATACCACACTACTGCACCTGTACCTGTACTGCACCTTTGATAATAATATGAAGAAATCATATGATGAACACTAAGCTATCAAATATTATTCAAAAAACTTTTTGCGAAGCATTTTTAAGGTTTGCTTAGAAGAAATAACCATATTTTTATTTAAACCTTGCCATTTGAGTTCAATTGAATATTGGCTCATTAATTCATTGATTCAAAGCACCTATTCAAATGTAATAAATAGCATCATTTGCTCAAGAAAATTCTTTCCAAACGCATTTAGAGTTCGATTATCAAAAAACAATTTCGTTGGAGACACGCGGAGAATTCTATTCGTTTATCCCGCGAGGATGGATTCGATATCGTAAAATGCCATTGTTTGGGTGTAATGGATATTTTATGCAATGGTATAGGCCCTTTTTGTCTCCGATGTCTATTTACTGACATATTAATAGTTATGTGTCTACAATAACCTTATGTCATGTTGCTTGTTATTGGTACAGCGATCTTAGCAATATAAATGTTTTATATTACGTATGACACATGACTCGACCTGTTTAACTCTGTAAAAAGCGATGTAAAACTTGAACAATTTTCGCCAATCATGTTTCACCGTTACATTTATGTTTTTAGTGGATGATGATTGTTTTTAGCACACTTCAATTAAGTCGAGGTGTAACTAATTATGTAATAACGTTCACACACACATAGATATGTATTTTTGGGCTGGTTTGGTAATGGAGCTAAGAGGTAGGGACGGAACCTTGTAATGTCTACTAAAAACCAATATAGTTTGAACTCATTAGAATATTTTTAACCGAGAACTGGATTATTCAAATACAACAGGAAAAACGCCTCAGTCAGCGACATACTGAAATTGATAAAACAGTATATGTATAACACAAGAAAGTAAAAAATTAATGGTAAAAAAACTTTTTAAAAACAAGCTTTTATTCAATTGCCTTAAAAAGAAGAAAATAAACATTAAATTAAATCAAACCAATCAAATGATATAAAAGTTATTTACCATTAATTTATTTTTTATTTTTTAGTTATTTAGATTTAATGTGACGCTGTATAAATTTTCATGTTCGCCTCAGCAAGCCCTTTCATTGGATACCCATACTGTGATAGTGCAGAAAAAATAACTAGTCCGCCATCTTGGATGATCCGCCATATTGGAATTAGAATGACGTCACATAGCTAAGCATGCATAGTCGGCCAAAATAAGCCTGTATACCAAATTTCAGCTCAATCGGTTAAAGATAACTGATTTAAAATTAAGTTGCAAGATTCCACCCGAACAAACATACATACATTGCAAGTTAATTAAAAGCTTGTAATAATAAAAATAAAATCTTCTTCTTTCTCCTGCCCTCTATCCCGCATTACGTGGGGTTGGCACAACATGTTTTCTTCTTCCATTCTTCTCTGTCAGACGTCAACTCCACATTCACACCTTTCTTATTCATATCCTCTTTCACACAGTCGATCCATCTTTTCTTCGGTCTGCCTCTACTCACATATCCATCCACATGCATACCCATCACTCTTTTCGTAACATGACTTTCGTCCCTTCTCATAACATGCCCATACCACGCTAATCGATTACTCCTCATTTTCTCCGTCACAGGTGCAACTTTCAGGCTTCCTCTTACGTACTCATTTCTAATCTTGTCCATTCGCGTCACTCCACACATCCATCTCAACATTCGCATCTCTGCCACATGTACTCGCCTTTCATCCGTCCCTTTTGTAGCCCAACATTCAGAACCATACAGTACGACAGGTCTTACGATCGTTTTATAGATTTTCCCCTTAAGTTTAAGGGGCATCCGTAGATCGCATATCGTTCCTGAGACCTCTCGCCATTTCATCCATCCCGCATTTATTCTATTCCTCACTTCACGGTCAATATCGCCATCGTTTTGTATTAATGACCCAAGGTACCTGAAGTCGGCGCAGACTGGTAAGGTTACACCATTTAAGGCAATGTTTTGGAAACCGGAGGTTCCACCAAAATCGCAGAACAGATGTTCGGTTTTGGTTCTGCTGATTTTGAGACCGAACTCCTCCAGTTTCTTTTGCCACTTTCCCAACCTGCTCTGGACCTCGAGTGCATCTTCTCCAACCAGTACGATATCATCAGCAAAAAGCATGCACCAAGGTGCCTCCTCCTGTATGTCTGATGTCAGAGCATCCATTACCAGAAGGAACAAGTAAGGGCTTAAAGCCGATCCTTGGTGCACCCCGACGCCTACATCAAACTGGTCGGTCACTCCGGCTTCCGACCGGACGCGAGTGCTTGCTCTTTCATACATCGCTTTCACCAATCTTATATACTTACCTGGTATACCTTTCACGGTCAGAGCCCACCATAACACACTCCGAGGAACCCTGTCGTATGCCTTTTCAAGGTCAACGAACACCATGTGTAAGTTTCTATGTGCACGTCTGTATTTTTCGCACAGCTGGCGAAGTGCAAATATGGCGTCCGTCGTACCTCGTCCAGGCATAAATCCGCACTGGTTTTGGGTCACCTCACTCTCATCTCTCATTCTTCTTTCTATCACTTTCTCCCATATCTTCATCGTGTGCGCTATGAGCTTAATTCCTCGATAGTTGTTGCAGTCTTGTATATCACCCTTTCTCTTGTAGATGGGCACTAGCAAGCTGTTGCACCACTCGTCAGGGACCACCTCTTCTTGCAACAACTTATTGAAGAATAAAGTCAACCACTTCCATCCATCAACTTTCAGAACCTTCCAAACTTCCACTGGTATAGCATCTGGGCCTGGTGCCTTTCCATTCTTCATAGTTCGTACTGCCGCTTTCACTTCCTCCACACTCACCTCCTTAACCATTCCTTTATTCACTTGCACGTTTTCTAGCACTCCATTCCAATCATTCTCTTCATTCAGAAGTTTACAAAAATATCCCTTCCAACGCTCTCTAATATACTTATCCTCAGTTAAAACTTTTCCTCCTTCATCTTTCACACACTTCACATGCCCAATATCCCTTGTATTCTTCTCCCTTTCTCTGGCTATCCTGTACAATGTTTTCTGACCCTGTGGTTTTTCTAGGGATGAGTACAGTTTATCCTGCACTTTTGCCCTTGTAACAGCAATAGCCTTCCTTGCGTTCTTCTTTGTTTTCTTGTATACATTCTTTTTCATTTCTTTCATACCCTCATCATCGCTTTCAGTGTCCTTCCATTCCTTAAACGCATTCTTCTTATCTTTTACACTCTTTTGTACTTCCTCACTCCACCACCAAGTTTCTCTGTCTATTTTCCCTTTCCCTTTCGTTTCCCCAAACACTCTTCTACCTTCACTTCTGATACATTCTGACATTATATTCCAGCATTCGTTAACTGTCTTTCCTTCCATATCACTCATTTCGATCATCTTATCTACCACTCCCTTTCGAAATTCTTCTGTACCCTCTCTGTCCTCTAATAAACTCCATTTAATCTTGGGTGATAGCTTAGTTCGGGTTTTGGTGGACTTGACCAGAAGTTTAATCTCTAAGATCAGGAGTTTGTGTTGGGAGACAAGGGGTTCGCCAGGTATAACCTTGACATTTTTGACATACTTCAAATTTTTCCTTCTTAATAACCAGTAATCAATTTGGGTATTGTGGTTTCCACTATTGTATGTTATCAGGTGTTGGTCTTTCTTTTGGAAAAAGGTATTTGCTATTGCAAGGTCGTATGCAATAGCAGTTTGAAGCAGAGTGTCTCCCTCTACGTTTCTGGTACCATAGCCCCACCCTCCATGCACTCTTTCATACCCAACATTCATTCTACCTACGTGGCCGTTAAAATCTCCTCCGATATAAACGTCCTCGTTGTCCGGTATACTAATCTTTACTGCATCCAAATCGTCCCAAAACTTCTCTTTCATACTTTGATCACAGCCTGTTTGTGGTGCATATGCACTAATAACAGTCAGAACTGCATCACCTAACAAAAGTTTCACTACAATCAATCTATCATTTATCCTCTTTAAATCCGTCACGCTTTCTTTCAACTCTCTGTCAAGTACAATAACTACTCCATTCTTCCTTCCGTCACTTCCACAATAATAAAATTTGTAACCCCCCCAATTTCCCTTGCTTTCGTCCCCTTCCACTTCGTTTCTTGCAAACAAGCAATATTCACTCGTCTCCTTTGCAAAACATCCGCTAACTCTCTTCCTCTTCCAGTCATCGTACCTACATTCCAGCTTGCCATTCTCACTTTCATTTCCCGGACTCGCTTCTTACGTTGCATCCGTCCTATTATTTAATCTATTAACAAGCTTACTAGGACCTACGGCACTAAATATAACAAAAAAGGAGCTACTCCTCTCCATTTACTCGTTTGGCTCTTAGCCATGCCATGTTTATGTAATTTAAATATAATTTTTATATGGTTTCCTTGAATGGTATCAGGTTTGATACTTCTGCCCAGTGCATGTCTTTCAGCGACTTCATCGTCAGATTTAAGGAATGTTGTTGTTGAGCTCTAGGCACTTTTCCACTAATAAAATTAACCCTGTTATCCTCAGAAGACCACCATATGATTCCAAGTCATCTGGATTGTTCCAATATAATAAGTTTCAGTTATCAGTACTATTATTGAACAACAATAATTGAATAAAATACGTTTTTTTACATAAATAAGTTATAGTTTGACAACAATCCCATATAATGGTAAGTGGAGAAGAAGTGTAAGATTTTCAACATACTAACTTATAAAAGCCTAATCACTTTCCTCTTGAAGATTCTCACTACGAACACCGACGTAGGCAAGCTATTCCAGTCCTTTACCGTGCGCATAATGAATGAAGATGCAAACTACGTCGTCAGTACAGACGGAATTTTATAAATATAAGGATGAATACTAACCATACGTTGGGTCGTGCGATAGAGGAACGGAATTATTTAAATTGGACGGAGTGAATAGGATGGGCAATGGCAGTTGAACGAGGCGTTGCGTTGGTGACCCCCCGATAGAGTCAGTGTCGCCGCGTCATTGGAACCTTAGCTTGGAGACTGCGGGGACGTCCGAACCCCCCGGAGTTCGCCATCAGGTCCCCTCTTCCGGTCATCAACTGGCATGATAAGGCTACCCCGGGATTTATCGCAGTTGGCGGGGCAACCTTTCATAGGGGGCTGTCCCACTACTTGGGCCCCCTACTGACTACGGTCGGCCAGCGGTGCACCGTACTTCGGATCCTGCTACCCTCCAGAGCTAAGCTCCAGGCGCAACAAACAAATCAGCTCATCACGACCGGTCTCACCAACGCAACGCAACTGTTGCATTCCCCATTCGGCTTCATCAGACATCATGTTGGAACACGACCAATCGCTTGACGACTCGGCTTTACCTAATAGGTGGTAACCAAAGTCGACAGCCGATTTTAAGGCCTACCGGAAGTCCCTTTTTAGACACTTCCTACGACAGACAGAAGATATCGTAGCTCGTATTCTAGTCCCGAGCCACAGGGACAAATGCACCCCATAGAAGACCGAGAAGCTGGCAACTCTACGTCTGTGCTCAAGGCTTTGTAGGTTGGTTTCAACCAGATCAGGGTCACCAATGAGCCTCTTTGCACGTCTTTCCATCGATTCCAAGAATAATAAGTGAGATTTGCCAACACCGATCCAAATACTCCGCACACTGTCGAGTCTGAGCTTTCTACAGGGTTAAAAGCTGTTAATTCACCCATCAAGCACAAATAATTTCTGAAGCATAAATTAACTTAAATACAACGAATGTGATGTTACATTTGATGGCATTATATGACTATCTTTAAAACACTTAATAAATAATATTAATAAACATAAGTATTACAAATAAGTTTGCCAACAAAGCATAAGAAGAGCCCTCCTACAAAGTAGTCCTGTCTAGAGTAACATATGTGCCCAAAGACAGTTCAGGTGTTTCTCAATTACCAGCTTTTATAATAATGAAAAAGTTTGGTATCTATGTTTCTTCAATATCTTGAAGGCATGTACCGCGTTATGTTGTAAAGCGTCTTTCACGATGCAAAAATTTCGTATCAGCCGTGACAAATTGTTCGACGCGGCTTTGTTGGAATCCCGCTTTCATACATGTTCAAATGGATTCCCAACGCTCTTTTGTACACCCAAAATAAAAATAATCTGCTCGTACCTCTTACATGCACCAGTTTTCGTAAAAAACTTGGAAATGTGACTACAAAGCCACCTCTTTTCAACAGTAAAGTTATAAGTTAGAGCGTCTGCTTCATGACGCATGACGTAAAAAATAATTTATGCATACATAAAATATGTATGTCTTAAAATGATGTATGTATGAGCATGACATGTCGGCAATGTATTATTAATAAATACTATGGTAATGTATTCCGGTGACACACGAAACTTTCCGTAGTAGTATTTCAGAACGTATAAAATTAATTCAATTCCTCGTTTCCTTTCAGAATCTCACGTATTTCTTACGTAATTTAAAAAGTTTTAGCTCTTCCACCTACAAGTATAATTTTGAACAATGATTACGTAATATAATCCGAGACAAGAGACGAATAATATACTGTGGAACACTTTTAAGAATTTCATATCATTAGTTTTGTATTATATGACTTACACATAGATAAGATTATGTAGAATACAAACACTGTACACTATACCAGGGACATTACAGACGCATTGCTGACCAAGGAGATACAAGTTAACCATTCTGCAACCAGACCCCCATTTTATAAAGAGTAGTAGCTAGCAGTCACACCTCTACCATTGCACGAATATCGTGGTTATTAAGTTGGCCGACACTGAGCTCAGCGATCTGCAAAACAGGGAACTAATGCCATTGTCTCATCTGTTGTTCAACACGTTGCACTTTTGGCGTTATTGGGGCGGTTTAGAATACTCCTCCAATCCCATGCTGGCAGAATAGGGGATCGTGGGGCGACAAAAGCCAGCTTGCATGGCTTCTCGTAAAGATAATATTATTATTAAATCATTAATATTATTATTGGTGTTATTATCTTTCCGGGAAGCCTGCCTGGCTAGTTTAGGCTATCCTCCTGCTTTAGACAGCCGCCAAACAACTCGTCATGTTCCGGCTGGGGGCTTGGGAGCCAGTACTTTCGTTCTTTCTTACCTTCTTCTCATTTCCTGGTCGATAACGCGTCAGTGATGATTTTGGTCTTGCTGATGCCCATGGGCGACGGTGATCACTTGCCATCAGGTGGCTCGTCTGCTCGTTCGTCGGCTATTAACCTAAAAGAAATGTAGCACTACAAATTGGTGAGGGTGACTTACTCGTAGACTCAAGGATTGTAAGAACGCGTTTACACTTCGGACGAGACTAGATATATTTAAATTGTGAAATGACGTGCTTAAGAATCATAATCAAAGAAAAACATCAATAATATTTTACTACGATATAGAAACTAACAATATATAACATTGTGTGTCAACATTTCGACCCAATTGAATAAACTTTAATTATAGTTCGCCGTTGTATTGTATTGTATATATTGCGTACGTGAATATACAATCTGCGATAAGTTAGAAATTACAAAATACCAAAAATATTTCCAATTTCTACTTCAATTACAAAACTACATGTAAAAAATATTAATAGTTATCAATTCTCATCCTATATTCCATAATGCCATATGTTAAAAGTGTGTTGCCATTAATAACATTGATAACTGGAAGCGTTAGGTTTTGTTTTTTTTTTTTTTGGTTTTTTACGTTTTCTAGGTGTTTGTTACAAGATAAGATCAGTAACAATATATTACAATTTAAAAAAGAAAAACCAACATTGTTTCGTAAAAGATTTGCGAACGCATAATAACCAAAAGAATGTGTCATTGATCTATATATTTTGGATATTACCTCAAACATTATAAAATGTATTAACAATATATGAAATGTCACTGGATGTCATGATTGAGGAAGTTTTATGTGACTTTGCATCTCAGCCTATCCGTTTTGACCCGATTACCATAACGAAAATCCAAACTACATAGAAATGGCACATAAAGTAGACTATGTGATAGCATGAATATAGGAGACGAACGAAAATAATTTGATAACATTTAACCAGAAAAATGTAACTAATCTCTTAAAAGACATTTTGTCATTGCAATGTAAACGACTAACAGTACATTATATGTAATCAATAAATAGTCTAAACAGTTAGAAACACAATTAAATCATCCGAACAATTTACACTAAACAGTTAAATATAAACAAAGCGAAGGACTTAAAAATATTTTTTGAAGAATAGCCGTCCGATGATAGCGGTCCGATGGAAGTAGACACTTTAAGGATTCGTTCAACCGACTGTTGGCTAATAACACTGATTTATCTTTATTACCCAAATGCAATAAATCTGATTACATCCTGTTGTAACAATAAACGTATAAATCTCTTGTGAAGGCTTGCACTGCACTTTCAGTAATCATCGATAGTACCTAACCTAATTTTTTACCCAAACGTGACAGTAACCAGTCCATTTTCCGGGTCGCCAGACATAGTTACTGAATGACATAATGTATTCAGACCCTGACTGTTGTTTTGTGACTAAGATGTCATGCGCACGACTCGCATTTAATAGCTAGTATGATGGCTTCTACTAGATTAATTGATTAGGATTCTTAACGTAAGCTCTGTATCGGTTTGGCCTCTCTTTTACTTGTTTTAATTCGAGTATCAGAGACCACTAATATGTAAGTCCCCCGGTCCCATCTTGCGCAGCAACGTGGCGTAACGATGGTGTTAAAAACGTGCATGGGCGGCGGTGAACTCTTACCATTAAGTGGACTGCCTGTTATTGTGTCGTTTAAAAACAAAATACCAGTAACGCATTGTTTTGTTTTATTTAAAAATCTCTTCATCACTAACAATTTAATTACTAACATATATATGTATGACAAGTACATATATGTTGCCCTTAATAAAGTTTATTTATTTATTAAACATCAATGCTACCATTACAGGTTTGAACCCAATGCGATAGCATGGTCTTATTAATTAATTAAAAGTTATTTTTATGTGCGTAACATATTATATACCTATAACGTAACCTTTGCTAATTCACTCAACTGGGACGAAATAACGTCAATACTGTTATGTACTTCATTAAGTGACAGATAAATATTTGTTCTCGGGTCATGGGTGTTTGTGATGTCATATATGTGTATGTCCACGCCACCCGCGACATAGGGAATCCTAATGCGGGGGTGTGAGTGTGTTAACGTTTATTTATTTATTTATTGCTCGGGTGAGTGGCGCCTTGGCCATCAGGTCAGTCCTGGCTGTCGGCACGGCCAGCAGCGGCGGGCGCCGGCGTCTCTACACGTAGCGCTCCGGCGCACAAAGACTAAAGCAACGCAACACTCCCGGATTATGGGCTGCACCTCGCAGTATTTTAACTAAATATGCAATTAGCTCAAATTCTCGGCGTACCCTCAGTTCGTTGTACCCTACCATACCTAATACAAATAATGTGGGATACATCAACGGGTAGAACGGATAGACACCATATAATTTCATATATAGGTGCCTCATAAATTTGTTCTGAATGCGCTCCAATATTACCATATATTTCACTTCATATGGGGCCCATACGACTGCGTTGTATTCCAGGTGACTTCTGACCAGTGCGTCATAAAGTACCTTAATTGTGGAAATATTGGTAATGCTCCGTGAGTGCCTCAGAACAAAACCCAGGTTTCTGTACGCTTTTTTACAAATGGTTGTAATATGATCGCGGAATCTGAGTTCGCGAGTGAGACAAACTCCTAAATCAAGTACCTGCTCGACGCGCTGTAGTGGTACTTCATCCATTTTATATATTCGTAGGAATGAGCAGTGCCTGCGCGTGTGAAAGTTATCACCAAGCATTTCGACACATTAAAGTAGAGTTTGTTTTGGCGGCTCCATTATTATTATTATTGTAGCTTACAGAGTTAATTGGCAAAAACAGTCACATCATTCAGATGACTCGAGAAGATAATGGAACAGATTATTGTGGCTATATTGATTTGCAATATTATTATACGTGCCACTACGATGAGAGCATGCGCATTCATAATAATATGTTGTATTATTGTAAATGTACCTGATTTTACATCTGGTATTTCATCCTATTATTTTTATCAATCCCTGATAAATATATAATAATGAATAATATATAATAATGAATAATGAATAATAATACATGAAGAAACATTGATGAGACCCTATTCCGCATAATTTAACCATTATAGCCATAGTAACGAAATACACGAATATATCGACGTGGCCTTTGTTGGACTCGTTCAATCAGTACCAGCTACTTAAGTAATTGGTTTTTAAAAGTCCGTACCTCCTTGTACTGGTACGAATTTGTTGACAGAGATGCCACTCGACAATATACGATATGTTCGAAAACCAAAGACATGATTGATTATATAAGTGGCTTTTTAGTGGGAATATTATTGTTTCCACAACCAAAAAGTGCTGACATGTTACGTTACCTGATTAATCTAAGTCAGTACTTAAAAGTTAAATCGATATATATTTGGAATATAGTTTTTGAAATACTAGGTTGGTTTGACAAATACTTTTACTGTATACAGTAAAGTTGGGTGTTCTTAGAATACCGACTAAAACTTAACTTACTCTCGTCATTTTAACAAAGAACCCGAGGGCAAGCAATACAATGTCTTATGTCATTTATTATCTTCTTTTGCCGGAGGATGTAAATGTGCATTGCCATTGCGTTTCCTCTGGTCTTTTTCTACTGAATGAATCAGCAATGAAATCGTCTACGTACCGCGCGTCCTAACCTCTTTCAATGAAATAATTTTCTCACTATTAATATCAGTAGAATAACATGTATCCTTTCTGATTCATGTTTTCTTTCTGGCAAAACACCGAACATATTAATCTAGCTTATACATGTGTGTAGGAAGTCGCTTGGAGCACTCTTACGTTTAATTAAGACGGGTATTGGTAACCGCAATGTCTTCCAATGACTAGCTTTGTCTCAATCCTCGGAAATAATACAAATCAAATTACGTTTAAGGTTGATTACAGATGTCTGTAATAGTTCCAAAGACCATTGAATATCAACTATCACTGCCACTTTGATATTTCTATCCAATGAAATGTTGTGCTCCCAACACCATTTACAATGAGTGATAAAGTCCATAGTTTAACTTGCTGAGGGAGTGCGGATTGCATGCACACGGCTTTAAGAACTTTATGGAAAACGCTCACATATATATGCAACTTTGATCATGAAGTGTTTCTTCTTTGAAACAAGTGACATTTAATTTCTAATACGTACACAATTTGTACATTAGAGGTGCTTAGCGGATTTAAACTTGGATTTTCCATACGGGACGTTTCTATCCAAGCGATCACTACGAAACCTACTAATATAGTTTATTTGTTTATTACTGTAGACCATTAATAATATTTATTATTATTAGTGACGTGGCAACAGCTTTTATTTTTTCAATTCTATTAATATTTCCATTGTGTGGCTTACCAGATAAATTGATTTCAGTACTAATAAAACCGTCAAATGAAAGCAACAGAATTGAGCCATGGCCATACCAGATCACGTAAATTTCGATAGGTAAGTTTTATTACTACCAGACTGTATCATTACTTCTTACTTACTTTCTTCTAATTTCCTAGCCGACGACCCATCAGTGATACCATTTGTTTTACTGATGTTTATGGGCGACGGTGACCACTTACCATCAGGTGGCTCATCTGCTAGTTTGTCGGCTATTAACATAAAAAAATCTTTGACCCGATGAAGTGATAGTAATTAAACATCTTTAAAATTTGTTTAATAATTAATTTTTTTAGATTTGTCTAGTACTGTCTGAACTATTTGATAAAACACTTGCCCATTAAAACAGAAGTACTTTAATATTGACTATCCGCACGTGAGTCTGTGTAATAATATATGAAAGCTGAATATAACTTCACAAAAGGATGAAACATAAAACCATGAATAACATGAAAAATACAGATCATTATTATGTTCATTATTGTGGTAGTCAAAAAAATTTCTGACATATTTCGTCACACTGCTAAAAGAGAAATATGTCGACGAGTAATTACATGCATTTGATTATGGATTTCCATGAATTAGCAGCTCATTATCATACCATGTCACTAGCACTGGTCTCTTCTCATAGCAGAGAAAGCCTAGAGCGCACTCTACACGCTGCTCCAGAGCAGATTGGTAAAGGGTTAGCGGCCAAGAACGTAACCTAATCTATCACAAGAAAATAATACATGGAAGCATTAAAAAAATTCCCAGTAGCAGTTACCCACTCAATTAACGACCGCAACTGCGGTTAGTTAATTCGTTACAAGATGTCAAGCTAGAAGTGTTTAATTAAACAGGTAATGATTAATCAAAGAGGTCGTGTAGTGGTAGGTCACACCTGATAATGCTGCAATGAAGTATACTACTGTGACGTAAGACACAAACACTTGCGTATTATATATATACTATATGAATATTTATCCTGCTCCCTGATCCGGTACGATAATGGTTATTCAGTAATGGCAATGTCCTCAAAAAAGAAAATATATGGATGTGTAAAAAATTACATCAGTGTTAAGTTAGTTTACTTAGGGTTGAAATTGAATTCGAAATGTGATTCTTTACTGCCGGCCTCATTCGAATTCTCCCCGTACGGAGCCGCTACGTGTGCTAAAAACCGAGCTTAATAGTTTGTTACGCGCCTCCGTCATGAAAACTGTTGATGATCTAAGCTCGCTGAAAGCTCCTTCAGTACCGTAATTCTCAGGCTCCTACTATTATTAAATGAAAATGGCAAAAGAAATTAGAATCAAGCGTGAGTATTGGTTAAACAAGATCATGTAATTACAACCAATGTACTGTATAATAAATTCAGAAAATTCTTGAATCTTGAAAAATACAAATATCAGCATACCATTATAGCATAGCCTATAACATCAAAAATAGGTAAATTTTTCACAAATTTACAAAGTATAAATACTTTCTAGAAATTATTTTAATGTTCCAACATTTTTAGTGATCGATCTAACGGTGTTGAATTCTACTTACTCATCTCAAGGTATTAATACTAATTTTTATATACTTAGATTAGTATGTTCAGAACACGAGTAGGTACATAAGAAAATCTTAACTCTGACTTAAATGAAACAGCATTACCGTTACGTAGCGGGTGACGAATTGGTCAACATAGAAGCATATATATATATTTTTTACAAGGATTATTTATATAATATAGATGAGTACTAAGAAACTAATTCGAAGATTGAGAAAAATTTAATATTCCCTAAAATGCTGTTGAGTTAATCCTATCGAGCGTCACAATGGTAACAATTCACAACTATCCTACTAGATCTTACCTCACAACATGAGGGGTAAACACCATAGAATACCACGCTGACCAAATGTGGATTGAGACACTGTTGAAAACATTATGCAGATCTGTGACGTTTCCACACGATGTTTTCCTTCGCCAAAACAAATTACTTTATTTCAAACAATCACATAATGTGAAAATTACAGATGCAAGCAGACACAAATCTCCGGCCTCTCGTGCATAACACCATCGTTTATACTATTTATCTATCACTCCTGCTACATCAGGCACATACATAGCTAATACTCGTAAATTGTAAAATGCAAACACGTGTCACAAGTCATAACTAAGTAGTTTTACACAATGTCACTATCGATCCTACATAAAGTTTGTCGGTACTGAGTCGGTCGTTAAAGAAATTTTAATCATAACTCATAAGAGCGTGCTTCTGCTGCGAATTGAATAAAGATATGAAGTAAGACATTTAAATACTTCAGCCATTAAGACTCCACCGCGCTAGACGCGCACTCGCTCAGTTCCCATGCAAATGGGCATAGAATTTACTGGCCCATTATCTACCACGTCTTACAATGCTTAAATTAATTCATTACTATGTAAAAAAAAATAAAACACATTGCAATAAAACATGTACATTGCGTCTTTATTTTTTAAAGACATATTTATACATACACCAACATGACTACAGTTGAAGAATACAGCTTCAATAGATCAAAATAGACGCACTTCTTATTGCCTGGTCAATACGGTAAATATTACTTTGCGATATATTGAAATAAATAATTTAAGTTCATAAAAATAAAATTTAAAAAAAACTTGACTATAGACAGATATGTCGCTCCCTAGGATTAACTAGTAAGTATCACAAGTAGTACGTTTAAACTAGTTATTTTGATATCTCTGTCTCGTTAAAACAAATATATGACCAAGAATTTCATCGATCTATCGTAATAAAAATAATTGTGTATAATGTACCAACAGGACCTGCTCTATATAAAAATAAATTGTCAATTTAAAAGTGAAAAATAAAAATTCATGGGACCCTGATATTATGAATGCTTGAAATGGAATATTGATAATGGAATATTTTTGGGGCTATAGCCGACATTAACAATGTAAAATTTATTATTTTTTTTTAAATTAATTTACACTTCGAACATGTTTTAGGACTATAATTTTTCCTACATAATTTTTTAAATATATGCAATCATTTCGTCAGTTCTTTTTCTGACTTGAGAATCGAAAATAAAAGTTGATCTCGGTAAAAGAAGAAAAGAGGGATAAAAATTGATCCAATAGCTTCAGAGATTAACTCAAATACGTTAACATACAAATAACTCTATGCAGTTGATAGAAGTTATATATTTTTTGTATTATATAAAATATTTCAGTGTAAACCAGTCAAACTAGCTAGAGTTTCAGTTATATTTAATTACATAAACTACATTAACCAATCGCAAATTTAAACGTAACTCCTAATTTAAAATAATCGTAGACATATTTCACGTTTGAAGGGTTGAAAGTCATATATTATTTGGTAACAATGAAAAACAGTAAATATACTTAGAATCAGATACAACGTTTTAATGTATAAATTAAAATAGTTTGATCACTAAGCGCAGGTTAGAAGTACACTCGTTCACAACCATGCAAATGGGCATTAAATTTACTGTTATAATTTTGCTCACGTTCGCCAAAGCTTATCGCTGATTCATTATTGTAACTATATAATGATGTTAATAACCACTATATACTTACTGCACGTTGATTATAATTCTTGTATTTATTATGTAAGTATTACCTAAATCAGTGCTCTGAATTCCGCGTGACCTATATCTATATATACGTATAATAAAATTTTAACTGATCGCTAACTATTATTAGGGGCTTTTAATAACGCAATAGAACACAAAATAGTAGATGTTACAATTTTTGTCCGTTTCTCGGTTTGTCTGTGCGTTTGTTCGCGCTAATCTCAGAAACGGCTTATCCGATTTCGTTACGGTTTTCACTAATGTATTTCAGTAAGCTCCACTTAATATTTAAAGTACGTTTTATTGCAATCCGTCCATAAATCAAAATGTTTTAAATTAATATTTTAATTTGTATTTCATAGAATGAGAAAAACACAGTCCTAAAACGATGCAGGTATTATATTGAAGCATAAGGTGTAGTTTTCTGAAGCGAAGCGAAGATAGTTTGCTAGTTTTATAATAAACGGACACAGACTAATTTAAAATACTCGTTACAGAAAACAAAGCCTAAAAAAATATACTAAATGCACAATAAGTATCTAAACGTACTGTGTAGGTCCGTGCAGACACACACACACAGTAATTATTTTTAATTTACACTTTTTAACTATACTCATAATAAATATAAAAAGTTGATGACATCATTTGGGGCTTGCTATAGTACATACAGTACATGAATCTTCGCAGTATTATCAAACACGCCACACTTTGTGTGCACCAGCGAATTAATGATTCCTTTAGTATATTGTATAGTTTTTAACTAAATTTATCGCTGTACAAAGGACAGTCACGCGAGATTTATTGATTTTAAGCAATTACTTACTTATAACAATTACACAATCAAACGGCTCATATTGATTTAGGTGTAAACTGACACGCTTCGTAGTGGTGGTTTGAATACCTAAAATAAATGGTCAAAACTGATTTTTGAACCTTACCAATCACTGCAAAGTCCTACTGTGATTTACAGTCGTAGGGTGTACTTACCCTAATGATTCCTCGTTTTTAGCGAAGCACATAGTAAGTAGTAATAGAATATATGATGGTATACACTTTTATTTATTATGACTGCATATTTCCTTTGTGGGGGAGTTTTCTATGCATGTTTTAAGGTATGTGCATAACATTATACATTGTACTCACAAATTGTCGGGATAAAATTAAAATAAAACTAATAATAAATATTTCCAAATTACATTATAGATATTTAGCCGACCGATTTAGAAAATGAGCGTACTTTTTTACTGGCTTACAAACAGTTTTTGGCCGTGTTGCGGAGGCCTAGAGAACTCCCTCCAATCCCATGCTAGCAGAATAGGACACAGGGAACAAGGTGTTGTAAGAGGCGACAGAACCCAGCCTGCTTGGTGGTAGGGCTTCGCGGAAGGATTTTATTATCAATATTATTATTAAGTCATTAATATTGTTACTACTATTATTATCTCTGGCTGGTGGGGGCTTGAGAACCAGTACTTTCCTTCCTTCTGCTGATTTACTGGCGAACAGTGGAAAAAAGTTACAGCAAATTTTAATGTTGATTCTAGTAGGAGAGTGGTACAGAGCCCGGCGACCTCCAACAAGTCAAGTCCGCCCGACTTAACACCATTTCCATTACGTTATTCACCGTAACGCAAGACAAGTGACACTGGTCTAGACTCAAGGATGGATGAACTCCTTTACGTTCCATATCGACTTACAATGTAAAGTGACAAAATAAAGTTCTTATTTATCGCTACAATATTGGCTCACGATGCTTATTTAAACAACAAAATCATTGAACGCTGAATCAAACCATTAATTACCGTGCGATAGTACCATAGAACAGCTTTATTTTATCGAACTGCACCCACTAATATGCACGTTTGATGCAAATATTCACTTCCGCAGCTATTAAAATGTATCTAGTGTGTTATTTTAAATATTACTTAATAGAATATAATATATTATATTATATATTATATATAATATTATAGCTTGAATAGCCTAAAGCCTGGTTTCTGAATACGATAAATCAGTAAGGTTAGCACAGCTTCACCAATGTCGTTTGTTACTCGTTGTTCGAATTAACTGGCGGGCCACCTAATGGTAATTGGCCACCATTAACTGTGAATGATACGGGTGCTTTGCCCACTTTGAAAATTTTAAATTTTTATCTTCAAGTGGATAAGGATATCCACAATACAATTCAAATACTGCTGTAATAGGCAAGTAGTATTTCCTATAAAAAAATGTTCTCTAAAAACTTGCCTTCCGTAACAAGAAATCTTTAGCCGCGTAGAAATTGGTTTCTAGGTATCGATCAAGTCAGTGTACCCCGAGGATGAGAGATGGGATAGGGATATATAAACTAGTCAATCAGGATGGTTCTCGAGAACATTTTGACGTTCGTTTCGGGCGTTGAATGGAAAAGATACCTCCTCCGCTATCCTGGATCATTGGAATAATAATAAAACAAAAGAAAGAAAAATCATGTCAAGATTCGCGTGCTGCACTTAAGTCGCGTTAAGTTGTGTTAAATAATGTTATTCATAAAATAACTGTGTAAAATTGCAGATAAAGAAAATAATGTTTGTATTACAAATTTTTAACAGAAAGTTTCCTTTTTTTTAATTGTCTTATGAATATTAAGTGATTGCTTTTTTCTTACTCTATAGTTTCATGAGTTTTAATACTGTACAAATACCCACTATTTTTTGAATCGTGACTATTTGGGATTGCAATATAATATGGGAAATGCATGAATTTCTTTTAATATAATAATTCAAATGATTGAAATAATGCTACATCAAATGTATTTGGTAAAAACTCAAAACATGATGTTGATTCCTGTATTAATTTCCGAACGTTATTTTATAATAATATATTTTATAATAATAGTAACAAAATTAAGTTGTATTACCCTGTAGAGCCATAATGAAAGGAAGCGTGTGGTCAGAACACCGCCCACTTGAATCATTTCGCTGTTATCTGATCAAAACACGCGCAATTTGTATCAAACTACTACCGCTGTGTTCTTAAACACCCTTTGTGGAAGTCACGAAAGCATTCTTATAGTCGTACGTCGTTCGTACTTAGTGAATTTAGCTGCGTCATAACAAAATTGTTTGAGCATTTTTACTGATTGTGGTCTGAAACAGTTGGCATGTATTGGAGAAAAATGTACAGAAAAATATTACGCGGCGAAACTCGTAAGCGTCGACTTATAATGCACCATCACTTTTTACTGTAAGCCATAGTTGTCTTTCGACATTAAGAAAGATTAACTCTGATAATCTATACTATTATTATAAAGAGAAAAGGTTTGTATTTTTGTATATTTATAACGAATAAACTAAAAAACTAGTGAACCGATTTTAAAAATTATTTCACCATTAGAATGCATTATCTCTGAGTAAGATAAGCTATGTTTATTACTAGAAAAAATAAGGGATCCTTGATAAAACTTCAGTAATGTGAACCAAGGTGTGAAAAGAAAATGTAAATAGAGGAATGTAAAAGAATAAGTTCAAGTAAAAAAAAATAAACCCATTACAAATAAATTACTTCAGTACATAAAACTAAAAGAAGCAATGTTAATAAAAATATATATGTTATTAAAAAATAATAAAAATAAGTTGGCAAGTACAAATTTAAAATTTAAAGAAAAAAAATACATACCTATGTCCTTTAAAAAGATAAATTTATAAATATATCTCAAAATGTTTAAAAATAAAGTACACCCGTGACAAGCCGGGGTGCGCCGCTAATAAGATATACATATAAAGATAAAAGTCCATACGTGTGCCAATGTTTTTAGAAGTATTACCGTAAGGGATATGAATGTCATGAAAACAACTACAGGTTGCCAGACTATCGACTATTAATACTTGGGTCTTACTAGGATTTCTACGCACACCTTAAGATTGAGTCCAAGATAATATTTTATCGAAATCTTTAATTAGATTCCTAATAACAGTCAAGAGCTTTAGTGACCAACTAGAAAAATTGTGAAACCAATTAATAACAGTCGAAGATATATTAATAGATTCAATAATCAAACAGTTGAACGCGTTGCTCGACATTATTCGACGTAAACACACTGTTGGTTATTCATTCCAAATCTAATGCTGTTACTGTATAGTAACCACGACCATTACCGAATTGAAAGGGACTATGAATACTGTTAGCTTGCAGAAAGGTACTGAATTGTTTTTGAAAAGGCGCTCAAGTACTTTATACAAAAAGGCAGATTTGCAGTGAGATGTGATAGAGAAATTAAAAATGGATTTTAGGATTTTATTTTAGGATAATTTCAAGTATTTAGATAATCATAATGCGACTGACACAGTTTATGTCGAATATTACATTAATTACCCTTAACATCACGATCAGAAATATGTTTTTAAAAAATTGAATGATCACGAGTGGACACTAAAGAAACAGTTTTGATAGTCTCTTTATGTACATACGTTCATGCTGCAAGACTGAAAAATGTAGATTGAGAGTATTGAGATATATAGAAGAAGACATTGACAAAGAGTTATTATTACGTAATTTCCCAACTCCAAGATTACGAAAAAATTTCCAAACCCTTGAAGGGTCTTCATTCGTAAATACGTGAATAAGGCGCCACCGTCGTTTTTAATTATTGTATTTTAAGATAGCGCAGTGCTATAAATTAAATAAAATGTTTCTAATATCTAATATTCTACATGTAGTATAGCCTACTAGTCTGAGTTACCTAATGCTTGCTGGCTCGACCTCATTTTTTTTAACATAAAATAAGTTAATGGTTGACAACAATCCCACCTGATGGTAAATGGTGATGAAGTCTAAGATGGTGAACGCACTAACTTATAAATAGCCTATTCACTCTTCTCTTGAAGATTCCCACATCGCAAGCAGCCGGGAACAATAAATAATAATAATAATAATATTTTATTCCGAATAAAATTGAGAGTATTCTCAAATAAAAAAAAGACCTTAAATAGTTTTACGATATGCTAACAATATTATTACTGCGGCTTAGAAAAACATGCTAAAAGTATATTTCTTCAGCCACTTTATTTTTATTACAGCAGATTATTTTATATTCGCTCACTTCATATTATTAAATTCACCGACTCTGTATTTTTATTGCGCAGTTCAGTATTTAATTCACTCTCTTTTAATTAATAGCTTACATGAAATATTTCCAACTTTCTGTAGCCTATTTTATTTATTTTTGTGAATCACTTTTGATACTAATTTGCAATCATTAAATTAAGTACGTACGTTGGTAGTGAACCTGCCTGCCGAGCGAGGGGTCCCGGGTTCAATTCCCGACCGGGGCAGACATTTATGTGACAGATAAATATTTGTTCTCGGCTCATGGGTGTTTGTGATGTCATATATGTGTATGTCCACGCCACCCGCGACACAGGGAATCCTAATGCGGGGGTGTGAGTGTGTTAACGTTTATTATTATTATTATATTATGTACTAGGTATACTGGTAAAGATACCCAGTTTAGGGGGCTATATTATAAGATATAGAAAAGTAAAGGTAATTCTTCTGTGACAGATTTTTATTAGTAACAAGCTGAGTACTCGGCATTACCTAATAAAATCAGCTTTTACTTGGACGTCACCTTTCCAAGCTAAAACGTATTTTATATCCGCCAAGATAAAATCTGAGGTAAATTAAATCCACAAAACACAGAGTAATGATTAGGAAAACGAATACTGTATTTGTATAAGACCATCTGTATACAATACAATACAATGCAATACAATACAATACACGTTTGTTGATTATATTTTATACATTATATGTAACAAGATAAACGATCATGACACTTTATATTTTTTCAGCTGGTAATGTTGAATTGTTATTTTTGTGTATATGTACTTAAATGTGCCTGCTGAAGTAAGTTTGTAATTTCCTTAATGCCATAATTGTGTTTATAGAGACAAAATGAAAATGTAATGTACGAATATGAACAATTTAATATCGGTTAGTATCCACGAACATATTTCTGGATCTAGCCTCGTAGAGTTTATGATTAAAGAAAAGGGTCTGACAGCAAACAGGCTACACAAAAACATTTCACTACAATTCTTGTTTTTCCTCCTGGATTTCGAATCTGTTTCTCACATTGTCGGAGCCGCAATGAAACCAAAATTAGACCGAGCGATAGACGATGTCCAGCGGTCCACGTGACCAGTCCAGTGGGTAGCCACTGGAACGCATCGTCGTTGCACACTAGGATTGGTCGACGTTACATTTTGCCGCCAGCAAGCAATCCGCGGCCGTTGGACCCCCGCTGGACCTTGCACGGATCCCTAATCGAACATAACTCTCGTTGTACTTTCCAATTTTGCCACATGATTTACTTCTGTTGTTCCCTTACCATGTTTGGATAATCTTTCGTGAAATATATACCAAGTACTGATCAAGAAACTGGAGGGAGTCTCCAGAACGGTCCATCGAAAAATACCCAGTGGCCCTTCACACTTGAAGCCACACTCATAAAAGTAAAATTGACAGAACATGTTAATAATACCATTTTATGGTAACAGTCGGCAAACCAACTGATGGGTTATGTAATGGTAAATGGTCACCCACACCATGAGTCACCTTCACCGCTTTAAAAATACCTTGATCGTCTTCGATATATACTGGCCAAGACAGAAGCGATAAATCCGCTTGTTGATTGCAAGATGGGAAAGGAACTTTATAGTAAAAATGAGTGACCAAAATACTGCCGCTACAATATCATTATCGAAATTAAAAAGCTTACAATTATACAAATTATTTCTATATATTTTTAACACAATTTTTTTCTATAATAATGCTACTTTTGATATTAACTTTATTTATGACTTATGTCAGTTTTGCTTATAGCTATGCTTTTAGCAAATAAAAATCTGGTTCTCAATAAACAATAGAATGTTATGTGAAAATTGAAGTAATTTTCCAATTACCACGACGCTATACAATATAACACAAGAAGACAGAAAGCAATTTACATTTGTAGAGGCAGCAGACAGTTCACCGAGGAATGTTGCAGAATTTCACATCTGCAATTGTTAGATTAATTCTGATGATTACAGTTTACTGTTTAGTTACACTAACTATTTGCATATAAAATAGTTAGATACTATTTTGTTTGGTTTGCGACGCCTGTTATTTATTTGGTGATAAGGTTATACCTACTTTTGTTAGGTATGTAAAATGTATTATGTAATCCGTTAAAAGTTGTTTTATACGACTTACGATTTTAAACTGAGGTATAATGATCATTACAAGTGCTGGGTTTAGAGATTTTGCAATTCTTGGCACAAATTGGCAAATTTTGCGGATCATTAATGGACCTGTATTTGGCGAAATATTATCTCCGAGTTAGGCAGATTGTCTTATGGCAGTTTTATTCAAATACACACATTTTCATAAAATACAATTTGAATAATTACATATGCCTGGAGGATTTAAACCCAGGTCTCCTTTGGAGGAAACCGACGCTTGGACTAATGATTACTGCAATATATAAAATTGAATTAAATAAAATGTACCACAAAAATAACTTTCGACATTAATAAAAGACTAATTAATAAAAGAAAGTGAACGTGCAGTATGAGTATCTAAATTAAATTTGATACGCCGAAACAATCGGAATTATCACAAACTCCTAAAAAAATAAAATTAGACTTTTTAAGAAATCTTACAGACACCTTTTCCAAAGCTAAACTAGTATTTTAGAATGAGTTTGATCTAGTAAAATTAGTCAAATTAGCGAAATTTGATAATTGGACCCAGGGGAAAAAGTATTTAAATGTGACTGAGTATTTACGACTGTGCCGATACGATCATATTTGAAAGATAGGTGTGAGCGAAAGCAAAAGTAATTCTGGAGTTCCCACATCTTCGTCAGCATTATGCAATAGCGTATTTCTCTCATAACAATTGTTAAATATCAAATAGTTATCCAATATATCAGATGAGGAATTTATAGAACAAATATTATTTAGTGAATCGTTATAAAAACACTGTCACGATGCAAGCATGTTTCAACAAAATATTCATCGTGGTAAAACTTTGAGATAAATGATCCGACAGGTGCTCCGTAATAAACTATGATCATAAATTTAAGCTCCATCGGGACGACAGTTTTTAATAGCTTTTTTAATTGTTTTTCTCTTTTCTCATTTTTGTTATAAACTCGTGGCCCGCTTTGGTTCCGCTCCAGTTTTTAATGTGAACTAAACAACACCTGATTTCATTTAATAGCTTCCAAGCAGGAAAGTTTAATTATTTGTTGATTGATAGTTTGTAATATTATGATTTTCATTAATGTTATATCTGTAATCGCAATCATAAATCGAGAGTACGGTGGCATATATATAAATATAAATATATATATATATATACTCGTATATGTGTGTGATTACAAATATTTAAGTGTAATATATACTTCGGAAGGTAGGGTCACAATATCAACAACTATGCTACAGGATCCTATTATTCCCTATTTTTTTTTTATTAGTCACGGTAAGACACATGCTTAGTTAACTTCAGTCGTTCCATTTTCTAAGGTCAAAACTAACAAAGGAGCTGACGGTTTCCGTGATGTTCATTAACTTCGAGGAAGTTAAGAAAACATCGTCGGTTAAAAAGGAGGTACTCCATGGGGTAGTAAAAAGCCACATTGTACCTAGCCAAGATATCACTAGCCTGTAATCTTTTAAGAGGATCTTGTTATTGTTTTTAAAGAACAGGATCACTATACTTATGTTATATATAAATCTCATCAACATTTAATTGAAAATATCTTGCTTTATCAGCTCATATATTTAGAATGCATAAATGTCGTGGAAGGTAGCTTGAACTCCTTCTACAATTCTGTTCTGTTATCGTTTAGTATCACTTTATTCATAACTAACTCGTTCGGCTTGGACTATTAGTTATATTTACATGATAATTAAAAATTATATATTTTTTGCCTTGATTAGACATGATTAGGTTAACTGACAGTTTATATATCTTCTGCTCAATAATGTGCTCGATCAAACTGTTTTTGAGTTATAACGGGCCAGATAGACAGAAAGACAGACATCATCATGAAATTTGATAAAAAATGGTATGTATAGACAACGAGACATTACAGATTTATATGGACAGATTTTATATAGCCTCTCATCTGCACAATCACGTGTTTTCACTGCGTACCAATTTTTATTAAGATCGGTCAAGGCGATATTGAGTTATCTCAAAAATCTCGAGAATCGATTTCACGAAAATCTCAACAGATTTATATAGTAGAATAGATAGATTATCGCCTCTGAAAACAGTGGAGGGGAAGTGACAATTATTTTTCATCTGTTGTGCCGGCACAACTTAATCTTGACGCGTGTGAAGGCAAATTGTTGTCTTTATCGTGCTTCGATTTTGCCCGCGCGCGCATCTTAATTAACTCCGTTATCCGAAAGAAATTGTGTCTCATCAAGCTTGAACGCATAGTGTATTATTATCGTCATTATGATCGGCAGTGTAGTACCAACACGGAATACTTTCATTATCTCATGATCATCGCGATAGAGGATCATCAAAGGCTTACACACAGCAGACCAGGTATGCGCCGTGCATTTGCCTAAACTTTTGTGGCCTATGTCAAATAGAACATCGTAAATTATCATACATCATCTGACCTCTAAAGCGGTCTGTCCCAGGGTAGCATTAAACTATTCCTATTTATGTTAATACGTACGCCACAATTCTTAAGTTGGGAGTCCGCTCAGTGGCTATAGGCCCTAATTGGTACTCTCTTAGATAACGATACCCTACGAATATCTTCTGGCTTTCATTATACATAGTATAAAGGTTTGCACGCCTCATATATGCCCTTGTGGTACAAATATTAATGCCTTGGGACACCACGTTTCTCGCCATGCTGCTTTCTTGCTCAATGTATAAGCATTGTTGTACACCGAGGAAATGCTGCCAACATCTTGGGTACTGCACCACAGGGGCAAAATTATTTTTACTTATTTTAATTAGTTATATAATTTTAATTTTACTTTTTTTTTAACATTTGACAGAAAATTATATATTTCCAAATTTTAAAATATGCATAACTATATACTCCTATATTTATTACTTGCTGACTTCATGTTTGATAATAAAACACTTATGCAACAATGACACTGGAACCAATGTGTTTCAATACAATGCAGAAAAATACAAATTTGTTATAAGTTGTTTACTTATTCAGCTGTGTGAGCATATAAAAGGTGCCCAATACATTTATTCAACTCAGACAGTGCTTAGCCTTACGATGTTAAGTTTAATTATCCTATTAGTTCTCGTGAACAATTTTAATGAAATATTATCAGGTATGAAATCACCTAAAAATATTTTAATGAACACGATATTCCGGTTCTTACATTTATTAAAAGATTAATGATATCGCATTATAATTCCATCCTAATTGTGAATCATTGTCAGGACATAAAGATATTGTTTGCATTTGTCTTTACTTATTTTACAGGTCTGTCGCCATATCCTGAAAAAAAATCTACATCACCATCGAAGATACTGCCAACAGGATGTTCCAACAGTAAGTAAAATTACATACGTATACAATTTATATTGTAACTTGAATTCTCAAATATTTTTCATCTGTTAGAAAACGTGATTATCGCCATCGTAAACGTCAGTACAAATGTTGAGATCGACATCTTAATCAATCATAAATTTACTTCCTGCTTTAAGAAAACAACTACTGCAATATAAGCGACTAAGAGGATGTAAATAATCAATTATATTCTTGGACGATATTTTTCATTTTCCACTTTTCTCGATATTGTTATTAAATTCTTCATTCATTATGCGCATTGCAAAGGACCGGAATAACTTGCCCGCGTCGGTGTTCCCGGCTACTTACGATGTGGTAGTCTTCAAGAGGAGAGTGAATAGGCTATTATAAGTTGGTGCGTTCACCATCTTAGACTTCATCACCACTTACCATCAGGTGGGATTGTTATGAAGCATTAACTTATTTTATGTAAAAATAAATATACTTCATTTGTTAATTCTTAGCTCTAAGGTAATATTTTATATTATTAAATTAGCAAACTGCCCTGTTGGCTTCGGAGAAACTACGTCTTACGCTAAGAAATAGTAACTACATTATATTAAATTAATTTATAACTTTTTTATTTACGGATTGGAATGAAACGAACTGTAAATTTTAAGTGATGCTTACTGCAATACAATTGTAAAAACTGTAATGAAATCGGATAAGATGTTTCTGAAATTAGCGCGAACAAACGCACCGACAAACAGACAAAAATTTTAACAATCATTGTTTTGTGTGCTACTGCATTAATAAAGGTCCCTAATAGTATTTTTTCATATATCCATAATGTACAGAAAGCGATCGGTTAGAATTTTATTTTATGTATAGATATATATATAAAATTTATGTTTATAAAAAAGTAAGAAACATACGACAAATTAACTAGTGGAAACTGTGTCATCCATTTTTCAATACAAGACCTCAAGAATATTTACAAGAATTAATAATTTTGTAAATGTTACATTTGCATCTTTTTCAACGCAGATATATTCTTTCTCCTAATCTTTTTAACGCATACACATTATTTTTCTAGACTTACATAAATGTTACTTAATTGTATTAATTTTTATAATATAGATTCTAATATCGAGAAAATTTCAGAAGGAGAACAGGAACAAATATCATAATATAATCTTATATATATAATAATAAATAATATGTTAAAATATTATAATAAATAATAATATATTCTTTCAATAATATATTCAAAATAAATTCTTTAATATAATCAAATATTAAACCACTAAAAATATTAAGATATTCTTTTTATTATCAATACAATTTTTATCAGATACTAAAATAAAATGTAGAAGACATCAAGTTTAGTTGAGTTTTAATATTTTAGTATGTCTCAAACATACATACTTACAGAAGATTTTATCATGTCACAGCAACAGTTAATTTCGGTATTACAGAATTTCAGTTGGCTAATGTATATGCGAATATTTCGTTTTAAACCTAGCAATTTAGAAACAGTGTCGCTAAAATGTATTAACAGTATGGACATCTATATTGATTTTATTGGTTACTGAGTAAAATATGTCTTGTTTTCTCATAATATATAAAACACTCTTTGGTGATACATATATTAGAAATGTTGCAATGGTTAAAGATGTAAAATTCAATTGATTTTCAATATTGTAGATAACATTTTTTGGTAAATAAGTAGTTAATTTACGCGTTCCGTACGTACTACATACATTCGTACAAACACTCGCATGTGTCTTAGGTAAGGAGAAACCGACCGCTACAAGAAGACTCAAACATATTTACTCCTTTTTTTATAATAGATAAATGCGGAAAAAACCAAGTTTACGACCTATGCCCATCGTCGTGCCCACCTAGAACATGTGAGACAAAGGATATAGCTTTTAGTTGCTTAACACCTCTCAAACCTGGTGACCCCAAATGCCCGCCACCTAAATGTCGATGTGCTAATAACTACTATAGTAATGACCAAGGGGAATGTGTCTCGAAAGAACAATGCCGTAAGTACAAAAATATTAAGTCTTGTTTTTGTAGATCTTTAAACGTTAAACTAGCTCCTCTATTAAAATATCAATGTCAAATGAATAAAATGACCATGAAACCAAGTTTTAGGAAAAAAATACCAGTCACATAAAAATAAAACCAGTTCTAGTCCGACTTTAATCTAGTGTTTGGCTAATATCTATATCTTTAAAATAATACGATGTACGTAGATGTATGATAACTTAAAAGAATTATTAATTATTTTATCTTAATGTGTCAAGGTGAGCTAAAAATATAAAGCAGGTAGCACTATAGTTTTTATGACGATATTATTATATAAGTGACGTCAGTTTCTTGTCAAGTGTGATATTTAATATATATGAGTATGTGCTATTTATTTTTTAAAACTCTACATCTTAACTAACGAGGAAGAGTCTAAAATGTTTACTTATTTGACAGCAACAAAAAACTGTGGTACTAATGAGGTTTATGTCTCTTGTCCTGCACCAACATGCGCTAATCAGACTTGTGAAAACATTGGAAAAATATTCAATTGCCCCATTATTCCTGCCGACTATCCTTGCAAAGGTGAATGCCGTTGCAAACCAGGATACTATAGAAATAAAATTGACCAATGTATATCCGAAGAAGAATGCAGTAAGTAATTTAATAAATACCTAATCGTTACACGCTTCTAAAACAAATTTATATTTTTTCGCAATATCCTTGTCAACTTTATGATAGAACGAAAAGAATGCTTCACAATTATTAACTTAATATATTTTAGAAAAGTGTACAGGCGAGTTCGAATATTTTGCATGCGATAACGCATGCGATAATGAATGTGATAAATTAACCGAACAAAGTCACGCTAATTGTCCAATCATTAACATTGTGTGCAACCCGATGTGCTACTGCTTGGAAGGATACGCACGTGACTCAAACAAAAAATGCATACCCATTTCTCAGTGCCCACGTAAGTTATTTTTATAATCGCATATGAAGCGCACATAGCTAGACTAATAATAATGGTCCATATATGATCGAATAACTTAAGCAAATCCGAATATGATCGTAAGTTTTTGGGGTGACCGCTACTGGAACATCTTTAGCGGTTCCTTCGGAAGTTACGTAATGCTCCCAGTGCCAGATGTTATCACTAGATAACAGCAGTTGATTAACGCCGGAGACATTTCTCTGGAATTGAAACTTCAACACAATTAAGTAGACTACCAGAATATACTAGAACAGCATGATACTCGTAGTGTATGCTCCAAGCCTGCAGGACGATGATGATAAATGGTTTTTTTAAGTGTTTACTAGAATTACGTGAATAGTGAGTTAATGCGAGATTTTCGAGTACTATAAAAACTTGTGTTGATCACTAACTTCTAAATCTCTCACAACACATTGATAACAAACATTAGTAATCAGTCTGCTCAATTTAACTTTATGCATCATAAAAATTCAATAAAAAAACGTATCTTCATCGGAGCAATTTGGTGTAGTAGGAGGTAAGGTCCAAGAATCTTCATACACAAGGGAAGCTCCTTGCTATACCGTGGGCAGCTAGTGGATACAATCAACTATCCATTACTGTCAACATAAATAAATATCACAAAGTTTACGGTACCATGACTTGTAAAATACAAAGAGTGCTAAGGTAATATCAATACACAATGACTTTTTCCAGCAAAACAATGTGGTCCAAACCAAGTTCTCTCCGACTGCGCTAATAGTCCTTGTATAAGAAACTGTGAAACAAAAGATTTGAACTTGCAATGCAAGCCGTATCCACCAGGCTGTAAATCTGGATGTGTGTGTATTGATGGGTATTTACGAGATGAGGATGGCATCTGTGTGGAAATGGATAAGTGTCCACCTAATAAGGATAAGTAGCAATGATCGTAAAATATTTCATCAATAATATTTACATCAAATGAATGTCAACGTCAAAATATTCATTTAAAATTAAGTAAATAATTATGAAGATCAAAACGAGTGGGAGCCTAAATTTTAAAAAATATACGGGATGTAGGTTTTAACCCATAGTAAGGGAACTAAAAAATTCAACTAAATACGAAACTTACAGATTCTTGGGTCAAATTCGGAATTTAACGTTTTGATGTAAGAAGAAGCATTTTACGATTACCTCATTTACGATATGATAATTTGTGGAGTGAAAAATTAAACTTCATAGATTAGTAAATCGATGCATATGTTTTCCAAAAATGGAGGCATACTAAACTCAGGTTGTAAAAAAGTGTTTTGTTATTATTTGGGAATTAATATTTATCACAGACTTAAAATATTTTGTAATATTTATTCACATTTGCACACAATAATACTATAAATAAAGAATGCTTATTATAAATCTTTAGTAATTTTATTTTTCCAATGTTCATTATAAATTAACCCTTAAGAAACCCTAAAGGGTTATTGAGTTAGAAAGCGAGCAAAAAATATTTGGATTAAAAAGCGTGTCCGTGCGTTACTACCCATATAAATAAGGTAGTTAACAATACGACACATAAAGGCCAAAACAAAAATATAACAGAGTTTTATAAATTTTCAGTGTAACTCCATGCAATGTAAAAACATAATCAAAATTAACGTTAACTAACACTCCGGTACTGCGACCATAACACATTAAAAACTTTTCATTGTTGATTCTAAAATAACGGTGTTAGCTAGTCAGACACGAGTACCGTTCAAATTCAAATGGTTAGAACAAAGTCCAGTGACCTTCCAGAAGTTCCAGAGTGATCTGGGGCCATTGTTTCGGCCGACGTTCTGCAAAGTACACCATGAACAGTTAGATACATTTCAACTATTGTGCATTTCACTTTACGGTACCGCTGTTACTTTGTCATACTTATTGCAAACTTGTACTATTAATAATGGGGACAAATTTGTATATTAAACGTTTTTTTACTTTTAATATCGGTAGGCTTTGTTACGGATCAAGAGATCAAAATATATATTTTTAAAATTTTTCAGTCCCTGTAACAGTATCACGCGAAAATCACTGAACAGATTATAGTGATACCTAGCATTTTCTTAAATTGTATAGTCTATTAGTAGTAGTACGTCATGTATATCAGTAGTATGTCAGTAGAGCAGTGGTAGCCCGGTGGTAGGTCTTTCGCACGAAAGAATCGAGTCCAAATTGTGCATTTCAAATTACATATGTAAATATAAAAAAAAATTATTATCACATTTTTCAATGAAGAAAAACATTGTGAAGAAAGCGGCATACCTAAGAGTTCGAAACAATGGTCTCAAAGGTAAGTGAAACCTGCCAACCTACAGTTGACTAGAGTGGCGAACAATAACCTTAACCTGTCACATTGCGAGTCGAGACCCGAGCTCAGCAGTGGGACAATACAGGTTGTAAATATGATGATAATGATACCAGTATACAAAATACTTGTTTTGTCTTGAGGGTTGCAAATAGAGTATACAAATGATTGTGTTTCTAATACAAGGCTTTAGTCAAATCGACCCCTAAAGAGGCAGACGTTAATTTATTAAATATCTGGCAAAATAAATACTAATTGTTTTTGGTGCCGCTGCAATTTTTAACTGAAGGGGTATATTTTCTAAAGCGAAGTAATGGTGGGTTTCTGATGCAATATAATTATGAAATCAGACAACGATCTAACTAGAGGTAATAAAGACTAAATCATTTAACAGTATTTTATAAAGTTTGTTTTCAGTTCTACGTTAGTTTATATTTCAAATGTTAAGAGACATCAAAAACACTATCGTATCTGGAGCATATCTGAAGATTATCATGCCCCATTCCGGTCACATTACAGCACCGAATCGGAGTGCGTGGAATGTAAGGGGAACTCTAGGATATGGCAAATTAAGCATCATAGAAAGTGAAATGTCTAATCACCAGCTGCCTCTTCTTGGAATATGCGAGACACACATGCGTGGACTAGGACATTTCACCACCACTTCCGGAAACATCATGTACTTCTCTGCCCCGGATAATGATAGTAGGAATGGAGTTGCCTTCATTCTTCCACCCCATATCAACAAAAGCATCCTAGGATACAAACCAGTGTCAAATAGAATCATTACTCTAAAGGTAAACACAAGACCCTCTAAACTCAATATCGTTCAAATATATGCACCAACGGGAAAAGCCGATGGCAACACAATCGAGGACATTTATTGCAGCCTGTATGACACTCTGAATTCCATACCCAAAAGAGAAATCACTGTGATCATCGGTGACTGGAATGCCACAATTGGGAATACGTCCACAGACGAACACCTCCGCAGCATCGTAGGCAAATTTGAACTGGGCTCCAGAAACGAACATGGAAAAAGACTGCTAGAAATGTGCATCGACAGGAAGTTCAGCATAATTAACTCCTTCTTCCAAAACCACCCACGTCGTTTGTATATGTACATAGAAGTCTCCAGGAAACCACTACAGATATTAAATTGATTACGCAATCGTAGACAATCGCTGCAGGTCATCAGTTTCGAATATTAAAACCTTCCCAGGAGCAGAATGTGGTTCTGACTACAACCTTCTTGTCGTATGGTTCGCTCTGAGACTAAAGAGTATAAAAAAAACTACCACCACCTAAACCACGCCAACTAGACTCTATTTCTCGACTCATATTCACGGAAGCTCTCGAAAGTAAAACTACAAGGTATCATCCCTAATTCCGCTTTAAACTCTGACGCAGAATGAGAGATCTTTAGGATCTTACATATGCCACACTCTTGATACGCGTAAATCCAAAACCGACAAGAAGAACAAAATTTGGCTTTCAGATACAACATGAGAATTAGTCCAGAAGAGGAAAGACGCTAAAACTACAGGTCTACTTAATAAACAAGCAATTAAAGGCTACTCTTCACAGACACAGACACAGATGGCAGACCCATATTTAAACTGGAGCAGGTAGCTGGAAGATGGCGTGGTTACTGCGAAAACCTGTACAAAAACCCCAGACAAATAGCTGCAATGGAAGCAATTCCTGGAATCAAAGAGGATGAAGATCTAGAACCTGCTATTTTAAAAGTGAAAGTCACAGCTACTTTAGCAAAGCCCCAGGATCGGGTGGTATAACTACTGAGATTCTTAAATCTCTTGGTAAAACTGGGATCGAGTTGCTTCACAGAATTTGTCATCAGATCTGGCGTAGCGGAAAGTGTCCAAAGGATTGGAGTGAATCGGTTATAATACCTTTTCATAAAACACCACCAGTCCTCCAGAAACTGCGTCAACTATCGTACTTTATCGCTAATATCGCCCGCAAGCAAAATAATAGTCCATGTGCTTAATAACCGCATAAGACTGGCAGATTCCACCAGGGCAAGCGGGTTTTGTAAAGGGGAAAGGCACACGAGAACAACTTCTGAACGTAAGGCAACTAGTAGAGAAGGCTTATGAGTTTGACACCCTCTTTATGATGTGTTTTGTCGATTACAGTAAAGCTTTCGTCAGCGTCGACTGGACCTTTCTTTGGAGAGTTCTAGATAAGATGGGAGTCCGCAAACATTTTGTTAAACTGTTGCAAGGCCTCTACAATTGGCAAGATAACTAACTTGCGCTATGCTGACGAGACCGTCTTATTTGCAGCAAGATGATATGAGGATGAAATGTGTTCGTGCCTGGGCAAAATGGAGTCACTGATCAAAGCACTAGGGCTCTCCATAAACAGATCCAATACCAAGATCATGATGCTAGACCGCACAGATACTGAATCTCACTGGTAAACTCGACTTGGAGATAGTAGACAACTTCGTATACCTGGGCTCTAACACTACCAATAATAATTCCTGTGAGTCAATAATGTCAAAGAACGCCATGTTTCAACTTGACAGAGTTTGAAGAAACCGTAACATCTTATTAAACACAAAGAAAATGCTTGTCAACACTCTCGTGTTCTCTATTTTCCTTTATGGTGCAGAAACGTGAACTTTAAAATCTATAGATCGGAAACGTATAGATGTGGTTGAGATGTGGTGCTGAAGGAAATTGCTCAGAATCCCATGGACAGCGCATCGGACTAACAATTCAATCCTGCAACAAATTAAGATAGAAAAAAGACTTCGCCTATGAAATACATATATGTATGCCTCCGCCGAATCTTCGAATTCTTCGGTCACATCGCACACAAATCCGGTAAAAACTTGGAGAAGTTAATCGTGACCAGAAAAGTGGAAAGCAAAAGGTCTAGAGGCAGGTGTCCGATACGCTGGGTAGACCAGATCCGCACCACACTCAAGACAAAAGTAGCCGATACCCTGCATTTTGCACAAGACCGGGTGAGATGGAGGGTCATTATATAGGAGAAAGTCTTCTTTGCAACCAATTTAATAATTAGGTCACGACCCTCAGCATTGGGATACCGATTCAAGGAGGAGGATGCGGGGTATGTTTTTTACTAAGTGTGTTGTTATATTCAATAAAAATATGAAATATTTTTTATTCCATCTTCTTTTCTTTCCGACTTCATAATGATAAATAATAAATAAATAACGTTTACACACTCACACCCCCGCACTACGATTCCCTGTGTTGCGGGTGGCATGGACATCCACAATTATCACATCACAAACACCCATGACCCGAGAACAAACATTTATCTGTCACAAATATCTGCCCCGGCCGGGAATGGAACCCGGGACCCCACGCTCGGCAGGCAGGGTCACTACCAACTAGGCTACGGGGTCGTCAAATCCATGTTTGAAATCCACGAAATTCTACAATTTTTTTTTAAAGATTACATAAGCAATAATGAAATCATGTTCGAACGAATTAAGCAAATACATTATAATAATTGGGAAACAGTGAATTGAAGTTATTCCAGAATTTGACAGATCCATTTGCACTTTTTTTAATTCTTTGTTATAACCACGAAACGTCGTATAAAAAGCCAACGATATAAAAAGTTACGTGTTTATACACATATTAATATAGTAAATAACCAACACCACTCACACAACAAAAATACCACTTAGCGTGTCATTATAAAACCATGTCATACAAGGATATTTCTACAAAATATTCATCGTGGTAAAACTTTGAGATAAATGACCCAACAGGTGCTCCGTAATAAACTATGATCATAAATTTAAGCTTCACTGGGATGACAGTTTTTAATAGCTTTTTTAATTGATTTTTTTCTTTTCTTTTTTGTTATAAACTTGTGGTCCACTTCAGTTCTGCTGTAGTTTTTAAAGTATCTATTCAGTAAATTCATCAGCACCTATTCTTATATTGTCACTAAAGTGACAAGTACTACAATACATCATAGAATCTCTATACGTATTATGAAAGCAATAGAGGTCAAACATATTTTAAGAGACATTAAAAAGGAGGTATATGTTTTTGTGTATTTTATATGTATGTCCAGCCATTACTCCCTTCTTTGTAAAACAATTTTGATGATTACTTTTTACTCTATACGAGATTTAAAATTTAATGGGTATCAGCAGTAAACAGCTTAAAACACGGTTGGACTGTTCCTATTCATTGAGAAGTTGCATTTTTTGTTTCCGAACACATCATCAGACCCTGAGATGGTCAATGACAGACTGACTTTGCGATGTTTATGTTATCACAGCAAACTATCTTTAAACTCGGCTGACATATTGCTCCCTTGAGATCTTCATTCTTTATCTTGAGAATCCATCATCTGATCCTCCCCATATTTAAAAAGACCAATTTCGACCCAAATTCTATACACAGAGATTCATCAAAATTATTTCATAAATAACATACATAAATACCTCACTATCCTTAAAACTAAACATTATTATACTCATCAAATTTAAAAAGAATAATTTCCAAGATATTCCGAGATATTCCCCAATACACTAAAATAAAAATTATTAAAATTTGAACATAAACTACGTAGTAATGGAGTGACATATATATTAAAATTTAAATACAAACAAAGAACCTTTTGGTTTTTTAAAGTCGTTTAAAAACGCAATGTCAGTGTTGCCGACGCGTGTTGCTTTAAACCGTCAATTAGTTCCATTCCATTGATCTCCAGAATGTTATCAGATCCTCAACATAATATTTATAAGGGACCAACAAGTCTTCTATAAAGTGAAAAGAAAACGGTTAATAAACAACACCAACATAGAACCGCCTTCTACTTTGAAGTCAGGTAAAAATTAACAAGTAATTTCACACAATTAACTTAAATGGATATAATATCTATTACTGTACTTTTATTATTAAACAAGTGCAGAGTTAAAAACAAAATTGCATATATACATACTTCTGATGCTACTAAGTCCAATAAGTAATAAATTTGCCTATCACTGTACATTAAATTCTTTTTATTGACAACGACAATATTGTTCGTTGATATTACCGAAAAACCTGAAACACGCACACGATTGCTATAAAACGGGTAATGGTCCCGATAACGTGACAGTACATGGAAATTGTCAACAATGTTAAAGTTAATAATTTTGTTTTTTACATTCTATAGAAGAGACATCGCATTTGCAGGTATGGTTTATTTTAATTTATACGAATAGTAGAATTAAATGAATGATTTTAGTCGCAATTATTAATTCATTAAAGCATTTTAAATTATCCATCGTTCACGGTGTTTGTTAAAAATTATCTTCAATGATTAATTTAAAAATGTCTTTAAAAAAAAACCATTAAAAAGATGAATTCATACTCGAAAAAACCCAAACATATTGATTGGTACGAAGGTTCGACGAAAAACTATAACGGCCGTAAAAACCAGGTGATAAGAACTACCTCGAGCACATCAGACAACTATCGCCCGTATGTTTAGCGCAAAAGGTGGAATATCACATTCATGTTTGCATTGTAAACTGCTCCATGTATGTTCTATTATTATCGAAATATATTGCCGCTAAGGCGTAGAAAGTTCTGAAAGGCCCGGTTAATCGGTAAAAACAGCGGGCAGGGACGACCCCGGATCATTCGGGTCTCGAATACGAAAGTGAACAGTTCTCTTCCTACAAAGCCTTCCTGCGATCAACGAGTGCAGCTGTGGCTGTTGAAATGCAATAAAGTTTTTACGTAACTAACTTGGCTTTTCACGAACCCGTGTATCTTGACACGTATCAATACTAAATGATTCAATAAACAAGCCATATTATGTATGTATATTGTTTAAGAACTATGATATTATTAACTATGCCTCGTACGAAGCGAACAATGAGTGCGACTGCGAATTTTTTTGTTAGTGTTGAAGTAGAATAGTCTCTACGAAACTGTTTGACCTTTTCACGGACCCATGTATGACTCATAACAACATTTTTGCTCTAATTTCATTTTGAATTCAATTACAAAATAAATTTATAAATGAACTTTTAAATATCTGTTCATTAGTATTTTAAATTCTAACAGATATATATTTTATATATTTTTTATTTGATTATATATAATAATTCATTGGGTTTGTACTATTTATTATAACTAAATGTTGTTCATATTACTTATTAATTCTTCATAGTCTCAACAAGTGATGAGGTTTTGTTGGTTACATCAAGGTTGTTAGCTGATGATACCTATACAATTTTCAAAGTCAATAGAGGCAAGCATCGTTTAATTCTATAAATACCAAATTATATAAATTTTCATTACCTAATGTGAAGCAGAGTCCCATTGGAATCATTATAAAATTATTTTCACTTGAATTAATGAACTCATCGTTTCCTTAATCTGAAAATAAATATATTTCTCGAAACAAAAAGATTGGTGTATTTTAGCTACTTTCATCCATGTTCCATTGTCGATTGTTGTGGGCATCAGCTGTCAATATTGTACCTATTATTACATAGCAGGAATCACGGGTTTAAGAAAACTAAAATAGTTACACAAATACTCTTACACTCCATAGTGACTAGTGAGTCAAAAATCACAGTCTCGCACTCGTTGAACGCAGGTATATTTCGCTCATTGAGAAAATTAGTCGCTTCCGCATTCGGTAATAGAATTAATTGCGGGCGGCCTTGTCCTCTACTTATTCCGCATTTGTTTTCAAGAAATCTCTACGCTTTTCTTTTAAAAAATATTCCTTACTATGCAATAGGATAATTTTAGATCGGAGACGCAGGTACAACAATCCGTGCATTCGATATTCGACCTTATGTAAGGAATGTAAGGGCGAAAGTCGACTAATATAGTCAAGTCCGTCTTATCAGTAATGTTGGTTTTTCGGTTATTGCACTATTTTTGCGAACCTTCGTGACATTATTTAATATTACAAAAAAAGAGCAATTTACGCCAAATACAAGTTGAGTCTTGTACAGATGTATTAAGTTTTGCATCAAAATATCCTTCGGATTATGTTTCGTATCTTAAAAAAAGTGATATTTACAATTTTAATATTAGGAATAAAGCTAAACTGACAGTATCAAGTTTAAACTCGGTATAACGATTGCCACATTCCCATGAATGAATTTCAACCATTTTAAATATGTAAAAATCTGTACCCACTAATAATATAACTGTAACGTGGCTAAGTTTGAATCGACACTAAATATGTTTTTAGATAATTTAATACACGTACGCTTTGTCAACGAGAAGGCAAAATATATTTTTATGAAAATTGTTCTCTCTGGGCTGTCTGTCGGTGCACTTAAAACGCTAAAACCTGTGAATAAATTTGAATTACACTTGGTATATTTGTAGCTTATTTTATGGATCATAATAAATGGTGCTTTTTATCCCTGGACATGGATCTGGTCTCGTGGAATAGGAAATAAAATGTAATCTGGGCATTCTGTTTAAAGTTTAATAAATTAAATTAATATTAATTGCCTGGATGCAGCTACTGTAATAAATGAATATGTTTCAAATTCATAAAACAAAAAACACATTTGTAAAACAATGAGTCTTGGGCTTGAGCGAAGCTGTTAGTGACGTGTATTTATAATAAACTTCCATCTGAGTTAACGGTTAACTTTCGCATTATAAATTCATTGAACATGCCATAGACATTTTTATAATAAAAAGTTATAAAGTAGATGATAATTCAAGATAAGTTATGATTTCTCTGACTATGAGTAATATTTTTTTTCTTAGAAGTCTCTTACCGCTTTAGCTTCCAAGACTGGTAATTAAATTATTTACGATGGCATAGTTCAACTTTGGAAATTTCGTACAATCATTGATAATATTTATATTTGAAAATTTCGAATTCACATATACATAGTTCGCTACCTACCATTTAATGATGATGAATGAATAAAAGCCAGTGTTCGATAAACTCGAGTCGTTAATTAATTGCACCTGTATATTACATATAGAGCAAGGGAAACATATTGAAAGAAATATAGCCTATAGTCCACCATGCTACCCAACAACGCACTGGAAACCTTTACAAACATTCAAGAACATTATGAATAAATCTCAAGTATGGAAGTTTTTTCATCATGTTTTTTACCAAATGACTTCATCAAAGTATTACCTGATAATTCGTTTTAAACATAAATGTATAATTAAAGGAGCGTGCAAGATTGGGCGCACAGCGCTTGGGGATCTCTGCACGCAAAACGCTGAGACAGACTTGGCTATCAGTCTTCTTTACTTATTATCATTTTTACAATTACTCTCACGTTATTATATAAACGGATAATTTTATTCCTTGTATTTTGAAAATAAATTGCTATATCATCTAAGCACTTTACCCTACACAATCAAGAATTCAATTTGCAGGCTCGTAATATAAATAAAAGTTTAAAATTTTTTTAACTCACACCCACTTCCTTTTACATGAAGATTGATAATAGTATAAAAAGCAAAACATGTACAACAAAGGTACAAAGATATTGGTTTTAGTAGATCTAAAAAACGTCCGCGACACTATATATCTCATATAATAAAGTCACATTAAGGGATTTTAGGACAAATAATTTATTATTTTATTATGAAATCTAAAACCACCAAGTTTATGTAACGGAAGTAGTTTTTGAATAAAGGTTCTTCGGAGCAATGTTGTTTTTGTTTTAACTGGACCAGCAGTATGGCAAACGGTACTGATACTTCAAATTCCGATGATACCCACAGGTTTACTTTTCAGTTTTAAAAGGATACAATTTCTTGTGAAGGTATCCTTTGCAGTCACAATAAATGAAGCACAGGCACAGATATTCAAGTTTGTCGGAATATATTTAAGAGAATGCTGTTTTATCACGGCCAATTCTATGTCGCGTTATCTTCATCTGGGTGCGGCGAAAATCAATACATAATATTCCACGAAAATAAACCTAAAAATGTTGTATATACTAGAAGTCTGCTTTTAGTGGTCTGGTTAAGTTATATGCGGGTCAAACCGCGGGGCACAGTTAGTTAAATAATTTTTAATATCAACAAATAATTTAAATATTAAATATGTATCTAATTACGAAACTTTACTTGTCTCGGAGTCTCATCATAATTTTATCTTTTAAAAATGAAATTCTTTGCGAACTAAAAATTGCTATTGAAAATAAAATTAATCTTTTACATGCCAAAATATTTAATTTATAACAAAATTTGCCACCTACATAATAAGCAGCTATAAACTATGGCGTTCAAAGCACTAAAGATGTGAACACTATTATCATTAATAGTAATAAAATTTGAATGCGTGTAATTATCTCAACACCTACCTGCATTTATTGAACAAGTATTTAGGTAAACAAGTCAAACTTTACTATAAATTAGTTAATTTGCTTGCAATTTAGACGCCGTATCGCCGTGTTCCCGTGATTCAAGCTAGTCACGCAAACCAAATGCCAGTACCAAATGTACAATATAAGCTACAAACATGTTATATTTTCCAAAGAAAACCCAGTTTATGCTCGTTAACAAACAAAATTAAGTGTGACATTTTAATTTTTTTAGTTGCTTTCTTTAGTTATGTTAATAACTGGGACGAATTGGGAGTTCTCGCTATCCTTAATTGAGTTATAGGAAATTTCTCCTGTCTGTAGTGCAATCTTACATTTACTATATGGGCCGTTCTTCCAACGTTACCACAATTAAAATTCAACAGTACTGTTATGATTGTTACAACATTATAAAGATGAATTTAAATATTAAAGTGTCAATACAAAAACATAATATATGTCGAAAGAACAATAAATAACTGAAAATTATAAAGATTTTCAGTCTCTTTTTTAATTTCCGTTAATTACAGTCTCATAAATTCAAATTGATTTAAACTGAAAATTGTGTATGTGTACAATTAACGTCTCTACTTTAAAATTTAAAGTTTTAAAAAGCAGTAGTTATTTCTTTATCAGGTCTTTGACTTTCGCTCGTTTCATAAATAAATCACAAACTAAATTGTCATCATATTTAGATACCTATTACTGTTGAAAATACACTTAAGTGATTTAAAAACTTTATGGAACAAAAAATTGATGATGAGTTCCTTAAAAACTTCAGTCAGATATTATTATATCAATGTAAGTAATTTTTAAATAAATTCGTTCGTACTAAAACGGAACTTTTATATTGAACTTCGTAAGCTATTATACGACTATGGGTATTTTAAATACCTTGTCTCGTATTGTAATACGGTGAGCAAAAAAATACATTAAAATATTAAAAAGATATTTGATACATAATTATAAAATTTTTAAAACTACGTACGTTTGCTAGCTTGCTTGTAAAGTGATGACCTGAATTCGATTCTCGACCGAAGCAGAAATTTATGTGATTTGTTCTCAGGTCATAAGGTTTTATGATTTCTAATTTGTGTATGCAAAAATAAGATGCAACCCATGAAATCCTAGTATATAAACGTTTTTTGTTCATTGTTATTTATTTCGCAAAAATAAGTATTTTATAAAAGGATGTTGGATCCTAGGATGGATATCAGACAAATTCAAATTCAAATTCAAAATCATTTAATCATATAGGTATTTAGTAAATACACTTATGAATGTCATTTTTTGCTTCTACCACCGTTTCGAAAAGGTGCTTTAACAATGAGGAGAAGAAACGGCGAAAGAAACTCCTCAGCACATCTTTTAAACAACATATGGTAATTACAAAAGTTTAAAGCTGTGCGGAACTGGTTTCGACACTAACTTTGTCCAGGCATCCTTGTCATTCATGTACTCATCTATACTATAATATCCTTTGCCTATAAGTTGTGTTTTAATGGTAATGGTGGACAGTATTGGATATAACGATGGCACGGTTAATTTTCCTTTTCATCTTGAAAGCTCCTCTAGATTGTATTTTATCAGGTGCAATAAAAACTACTACATTTTGTTATTAAATTCCAGTTTATAAAACTGGTGTGTGTAAGACCTGTTTTAAACATATATCTCCATCACTTTTGTATAAAATTGTCTGTTTAACTCTTACATTTAATATTCACGTGGCAATGATTGCATCATATGTTACCTCACAAAACTAACAATAACATCGATTATAAAAAAAACACATAATGTATGATACATGGTTATTTGAACAGCTGGATGAGATCCTTTATTATAATTAATTTTCATATTATGAGGTGTTGAATGCCTTTACTCGTTTCTATGAGGTATTTGTCTTTATGATGTTAACATTTACTTATATTAGTAACGCTGGTGAATTTAAATTATGTATTATGTAGGTAGGTACCAAATAATTTGAAGAATTAATAGTTTTTAGAAATATATATATTTTACTAGCCGGCTCTCCTTCGACAAAATCATCTACTGCGATAGTAAAATTCCCTGGAATAACAAGTAAAAATGGTAACTAAAGGGATAGATACCTACAAGTAGCCCGCTTAGCTTTGTTTTGAGGAATTTTTCGGGAATAAATCCTTTTTTCTAAATGAATACTACATTTCCATATTAAATATGAACTCCAAATATGCTTGGAATCATCTAAATCTTTCCAGTGGTTATAGTGTTAAACTTATTTAGACCGCGAGAAAGACAAAAATTCCAGAAAATTACATAAGTAACTTACCATCAGTCAAATACCTCGCCTATGTGTGTTCATTTTGGGCGCATCATGTTCTATCTGCGGGCGAATATGGTACCTACTCGTAGAAGGTCATTAACCAGTTTAATTCTTTGGAATTCATCAAATTCTTCATGTGATATTTTTCACTTATGGGTATGCGTGTCGATGAGGTTTTAATAGTAAAGGGGTCTCCAAATATTTAATAACGATAATATACAAAGGCTTGAAAAAGATTAATGAATGACAGACATGTTATTTAGAAAAATGCTATGATAACAAAAATAGGGTTGTTTATTACGTTCATGTAATGTTTGGCCGTATCGAGGCGGCCTAGAATATTCCTTCCAATCCCATACTGGCAGAACAGGGTGTCGTAAGTGGCGACAGAAGCCACCCTACTTGGTGATAGAACTTCGCTTAACAATTTTTTATCAGTATTATTATTACCTCATTAAATTTTTTATTTTTATTATTATCTTTCCGTGAAGCCTGCCTGGATGGCTACCACCCTTCTGCTTGGGTCAGCCGGCAAAACGGCTTGTCAGGTTCTGGCGACTTGAGAGCCAGTACTTTCTTTCTTCTCATTTCCGGGCCGACAACGCCTCAGTGATACTTTCGGTCTTGCTGATGTCCATGAGCAGCGATGACCACTTACCATCAGATGGCTCGTTTGCTCGTTTGTCGGCTATTAACGTAAACAAAATGTACAAGTGTAGGGTCCCTACACACTCTTTGCTGTAAGCAAGTTTTATGATCTCGTCTTTGCGAAAATCAAAAGCGAAAATAAACTTCTACAATTATGAAAATAGCAGTGGATAAAGTAAATACGAAAATCTATCAATTTTCGAAGCGGCTACAACTTTGTGATAAAATCGACACTGTGATTAAAAAAAATTAAATTAGATACTGCAAGAGTACAGTTTTAAGGTTGAAACTATTAATTTTTCCCAGGTAAAACTATTTATTTTACAAGGCTGAAACAACCTTGAAGTATTGGCTGAATGCAGAATGTTTATTAGCTATGGAGTAATTTTCGGATTTGTGTATCTATTGATCGTTTGTATTATTACATTTTATATAAATATACCCAAATTCAAATTTTAGAATGTCTGAATGAAACTAAATTGGATGAAATTTTTGCTTTTCCATTTTCTTATTTACTGTATAAATATATACAGTTTTGCTATAACCTAGTATAATTTTACAACGAATGACCATTTTTTATATAAAAAATTTTTAGGTTGATTTTGATAATTCATCTAAAGTGATTATCCAAAATCAATTCTCACAGAATACATTAAAATGATGAAGAATTATTTCTCGTTTGGGAGCAATAATAAATTGCGGCACTAACGGGGTTTATGTCGCTTGTCCTGTACCAACGTGTGCTAATCAGACTTGTGAGAGCATTGGAAAAACATTCAATTGCCCCTTAATTCTTTCTAATTACGCGTGCAAAGGTAAATGCCGTTGCAAAACAGGTTATTGCCGAAATAAATTTGGCCAATGTATATCTAAAACAGAAAGTAGAATTTTTCTTTTTAAACATACTAATTCAGAATTAGTTGCACTAATATTTATTATCAGCAAAGACATCAACATCGATTCAAACGATTATTGAGTATAGCTTTTTGTTTTGGCGTAACATCTAATACTTGATGATATAAAATGATCACCGGTATGAAATGATACAGTAATTAATACTATTAAATCCTACTGATTTTCAATACTGTAGATGTTTGAAACATTAAATTTTGTTTTTTAAACACAAATTTTTAAGATTAACTACTTACTACTAGCGGATCGCTCAGACATTGTTTGGGTTGAACAAATAATAATAATAATAATGATAATGATAACGATAACGATAACGATAACGATAACGATAGCGATAGCGATAACGATAACGATAATGATAATAATAATAATAACAATAATAATATATTGTCTAAAAGAACACCTTAAATAATAGTGTTTACATATCAAGACAAAAAAAACTAACAAATTAAGGCAAAAGGAGAGACGGCTCAGCTTCGGCTGACACAAGATAAAGATCTCGTGCAGTGCTGTTTTTCAGCCGGTCCTTTCTCCCTGAACTCTTATGCAGGAGCCAAGAGTTGGTGATTCCCCATTTGACTTACGTTACTAATATATTTACACAACGTACAATATTTAAAAAAGCAAACATTATATATATCACAAAATCCAGAAAAAAAAAATAAGAGAGAAAAAAAATCAGATACAACCAATATATCAAAAACTACAAATCTAACATCTAAAATTTAAATAAAATTGAGAAATAAGAATAATAAACAATAATTAAAACTACCAAAAAATTTAAAATTATAAAATAACAATTTTTTTTTATTTATTTATTTACACAAACATTACACAAACTCTCCTTTATATTAGTATAGAAAATCAGGGATTTATAACTTACTAAACTTAAGATAGCTTACATCTCCTGATAAACATACAGTATTTTAACAGGTTCAAATATAATACATACGGTGTCTTAATTTTAACAGATCAATGCGGAATAAACCAAGTTATATCTATGCCCTTTTTCGTTCCCACCTAGGACATGTGAGACATAGCTTTTAGTTGCGTAACACCTCTCAAACCTAAATGTCCGCAACCTCAATGTCGCTGTGTTGATAACTATGTACTACAGTAATGACCAAGGAGAATGTATCTTGAAACAACAACGTCGCAAGTAACAAAATTCCTTGGCTCATTGTGAATCTCATTAACTTTAATATCTATACCTACATACCCTAATGTATTTGCATTGTGTATACTTTGTAAATACGAATAAGTGTATATCTTTATGTTTTGTGTGTCATACGAGTACATAAATATTATATTTTATGGCAGTGTGCCCGGAAAATTTATTTTACGTATGTAGTGCACATAAATCATCAATTAAATAAATAAAAAATACTCATGTTTTGAAACTAGCTTATTTTTATTAAAACTATTTATTCTAAGTTTATTAAATGCAGAAGAAACCTTACAAATTTTTGTTTCCTTAATGTGTAGCATTAGTACTTTTCTGTTTAAATCGGTTAACTAAGGGTATTTTATGCCCGACTGTTACTATCCCGCACTATTATAGTCTAACACAGTGTAAAATAACTTTGATATTTGTAACCTACATTTTTTCAATTAAACAAAAAATAAAGATCCAATGTATATATAGCCTATATACATCCAGTATAATACTAATATATATAGATTTTTTACACTACATAGAAAACTTTTGCTTTTAATATTTTCTATATTTCTTTTTTGCGTACCCTTGTTTACCTTGCAAGTGAACAAACTATTTTGGTTGTGATATTATTATTTATAATCTGTGTAGGGATATCCAATAAAAATTATTAAACATGTAATAAATAATGCAAAACATTTTCTTATTTCACAGCACCAAAAAACTGTGGTACTAACGAGGTTTATGTACCTTGTCCTGCACCAACATGCGCTAATCAGACTTGTGAAAACATTGGAAAAATATTCAATTGCCCCATTATTCCTGCCGACTATCCTTGCAAAGGTGAATGCCGTTGCAAACCAGGATACTATAGAAATAAAATTGGCCAATGCATATCTGAAGCAGACTGCAGTAAGTATCTTTTTTTATATAATATTATTTACCATACATTCCCTGAAAATGTTCTAATATTGCAATTTGATTCATTGTTAGGCTTAACTATTATAGTACAACTATAATCAGGCTTTTTTTATATTAATAGTCGTCAGGACACTTGATGGTAAGTGGTCACCGTGCATATGCACTGCATATGTTGATCGGTATCTCCAAAGGAATCACCGACACGTTGTCGTCCAAGATCGATGTGGAGAACCTGTTTATCTAAAACAACTTAAAAATTCACAGTTGATTCTAACCGAAGTGCGATTAACAGTATTAAGAGACCCCACCATCACACACGAGTATCGTTGTGTTCATTTTGAGTGGTACCGAGCTCAGCGACATCCAACAGGAGGAACCACTCGTCTTGCCTCAGGACTTGTTCGTTGTTCAACAAGGTGCATCACGAGCAGAGGAGATTGGTTTGGAATTAAGGATGTGTAGAACCCTTACATGTAAACATGTTATTATCACACAAATATATTTTTTAAAGGTGCAAAATTATTATTCAATTATTCTGATAACCTTTCTTATTTTCTTCAAATATACTTGAAATTACAGATGTGTATATAGTCAACCTCTATTTTAACTTTTTAAATTACATTCTGTAACTGTTAACCAAATGTGTTCTTTAAAAAAGTGTACCTGCGAGCACGAATATCCCGCATGCGATAACGCATGCGGTAATGAATGTGACAAACTAAGTATACAGAGTCACACTAATTGCCCAATCATTAACGAAAAGTGCAATCCAATGTCCTATTGCTTGGAAGGATACGCGCATGACGCAGACAAGCAATGCATACCAATTTCTCAATGCCCACGTAAATATTATTATAATACTCAGTAATACAAAAATACAATTCCTTACGGCTTTCGATAAATTGAGTGCGTAAAGGAACATTATTCCCAGCCCGCTTCACAGCAGCTGGTGCTACAAGTTGGCTGCCATAAATTAAAATTACTATGTTTATAAATTTTATGCCGGCCTTAAGCTTCTAATGTCTTTATCAAAGTATATTCCGCGCATTAATTTAACAAAAAATAATACTGCTATAATTTTTTTGCGCAAAAATGATACAATATTACCCAATAAACTCTTAGTGCTAATTACAAAATTTTCTAAAGTATACTTATCCCCAAAAAAATATTATTTTAGCTGTATGCAATGAAAATTATATTATTATTATATTGGGTATGTTCAAAAAAATCATGTAACGATCTTGAATTTTCATTGACATGCTTACAATTGATCAAAACAGCACTGACTGTAGGGAGTCCGGTTGCATTTTTCAATACGGTTTCATAAGATATAACGATGGAGAATGCATATCCAGTAGAGATTGCCGTAAGATATTAATTTATATAAACACAAATACATGACTGACATTTACGTTGCACTTAAGATATGAAACTAAAACCATGGAAATCTAAAACAATTTTATCATAATATTCAGGACCGAAACGTATCATATATATAACTAGCGGCCGGCCCTCGCTGTGTACGTGTGTACTTTATTAATAGTTTCCATAGCGTATGCGATGAAAGAAGTTTTTAAGCAAATTTTTAAAGATCCCTTATTTTTTCTAGTAATAAATATAGCTCATATTACTCAGGAGTAATGTAGCATTCTAATGGTGAAAGAATTTTTAAAAACGGTTGAGTAATTTTTGAGTTTATTCGTTACAAACATACAAGAATACAAAGCTTTCCTCTTTATTCTGTTAGAAATCTGTTTGATTTATATGTAGCGCTTTGATTAGATTTATTTGTATTTTTGCAGACGCTTACGTTTGCTAACAATGAACATTATAAAAGAAGCATCACGCTAAACCAATTTTCATCAATATTGAATTATTTTTTAAGTTAATAGTACAAACATCATTATCTACAGATCTTTATGCTGTCATATCGTCTGTTACGCTGTCGTATGCTGTCATAAAGATCTAATATTAATAAATATATTTATTGACAAAATTTTGAATGTTTTTTTATGTTTTATATTTAACATGGATAACAAACATAAGTGTTGAAAGTTAATCAGAATTAAAATTTATAAGACGTTAAAAAATTATGAGTCTCTGAATATTACTGTGACACTATAAACTGAACATGCGTCATAGCGCATAAAACAACAACTTATTTTATATCAAACAAATTCAATAAGACATAAAACAAACATTTCATACGAAATTATTAATACAGGTGCGTTACATATGATATAAAAGGTGTAAAATATTTGATCGAACCACAAACGACTTTCGTATTTACGATGTTAAAGTTAATTGTTTTGCTAGCCTTTGTGGCAAATTTAAATTCTGTATTGACAGGTGATTATTTTAAACATTATATAAAAATGTCATGGTATTGATTTTATTTATGCCTAATGTATATATTAAAATGTGGCTTTACAGGTAAAATTATTGTTAATATTTTCATGGGGTAGATAGTTCTTAACTATGATATTTATTACAATATCTTCAACCTTAACTGTACTTTTAACAGTCCACGAAATCGTTATTATTAATGTTATGTAATTTCTTATTGATTATGATTTAATTTCGCTTAAGATAATTATTGAATCTTTAATTTTTTTTATTTATCAAATCTCATCCAGGGTCGTCATTGTCTTTGCGATTTCTGATTCTTGACCATTTACCATCAGCTGGCCCGTCTGCTGTTTTGTTCGTAATTCATCCTATAATTTCAAGCTTAACATGTTCCTAAATTTTTATTTGTAGATCCATCCCCAGAAACAACTTCCACTGACGATAGCAGTAAGTGTGGTAAGTTTTTAAATAGTAACAAAACTACATTATAACCCTACATTTGTCAGTGTTCATTTGTTTGCTTTTCATTAAAATAACTAACGTTATTGACCTAAATTATATAACATTAGCCAGATTGAATCAGTCTTAACTAGATTTCTGTATCGTACACATTATTGTACTAAGTCTACAGAAATTTGTATTAAATATTAAATTAAACATTTGATGCATAATACTTGCTTGATTTACAAATTTGTTGCGAATAATAAAATGAAATTTATTATTGGAGCGTATAATATCTACATTTATTCAGCACTTCTCATTTAGAGCTTGAAAATACAATTACACACAACTACGCCATGAATCCTTGTGTCCGGAAATTTTTCTGTAGGTATATTTTTACATTCATAATTTTAAAATGCGTAATTCAAAAGATATTCAAGAAAATTCACGAAAATTTACCGTTCCGTTAACTTATCTCCGAAACGAATGGGCTTTAATATAAATAATAAATGAAATATATTACAGGACTCTTTACGAGAAAACCTGAAAAAAATTATATCAGTGTACACAAATTTTGATAAGAACTGAAAAATACTCCCGCAAACATATGTCACACGCTAGTCCCATTAAACTTAACTAGTTTATTTACTGTAACGATATTAATCAAAGGTAATAAAATTGAGTCTATACTACTATATAAAACAGAATGTATGTGTTATATATGTTCACTTAAAAGTCGAGAACCTTTAGCCCAATCGATATGAAACTTTGCATACATATAAAGGGCGATATGACCACTCTGACAAACATAATTACGTTAGTGCCGGATAGGTGGTGCTGGTAGCAGTGATTTTTATCTTTGAACAATAGGTCGAATTGATATGAAATTTTGTATTACGCATGAGGTAGCATTGGAACGCTGAAAAAAAACATTAACACTTGACTCATTGTTCCCGCGTTACTAAACCGACAAGTTTATATGTTTTTGCTCAAGGTGCCAAAACCAAAAATATTATATACCCAAGTGCTTTAGAATAACAAAAATGATAAACAATGAAAAACTGTTTACTATTTACGTATTAAAAAATGGTAGATTCTTTTAGGTGAAGCGAAACGCACCCGGCACCACCTAGTTATTGATCAAAATAAATTATTTATATCACACTCAGTACAGAAACACAAACATTTGCTTTCCTTGAACCTTTTATGTTTTGTGATTTTTTTTAGGAGCTAAAATAAAATGTGGTCCTAATCAAGTTTACGAAAAGTGCCCTCAAACGTGCCCTCCTAGAACCTGCAAAACCAAGGATATAGCGTTTAGATGCAAGGAACCTCTTAAGCCTGGCGACCCTGACTGTCCACCCCCTGGATGTCGATGTGCAAATGGCTACTACAGTAATGATGAAGGAAAATGTGTCTTAAAAAATCAATGTCGTAAGTATCAATAGCTGTTAATTGAATACTTTATTTAATTTTGAGACTAATAAGGCATATTTTAACTGTAGTAAGATCTTTTGGGCGATTTTTAATTAATTTATACTTTATTTTGTTTCATATAAATAAACAAATTTTATTTTAGATTTGTGTACGTCGAATGATACATTTTATTTAATATTACGAAGCTCTAAGCACGCTCTCATCGTTGCTTAACCTAATCTGAAGATCGTGAGGTACTAATATGTTCAATTTGATCTTCGAAGTAATTCTCTATCGTTTAAAATAGGAGATTATTTTATCTCAGTTGCTATTTACCAATTGAGAAAAAAAATACGTTGAGGGGCTACGTTGGATCTAAAATCTGGAGGCTAAAATACTGTGTGGAGCGAGGAATAGAAGAACCGACCCGTTTTTTTTTTACTCTGTTTTTTACGTTGACTGCTAGAATATATATAATATAAAATAGGTTATATTTTACGATCATAAAAATTTATCCAAACGTCTCACCCAAACAACGCACTACATTTTAGGAGATTAGCATCCTAAATTTCTTCTACGTTTTGCGAGTCCTTATGACGGTAATTGTTATGTCAAACTGGTGTTTATAACATTCTGACAAGAGTCGAAATGTAGAATTGTTATAATGCGGCCGTATTGGGGTGGCCTAGAATACTCCCCCAATCCCATGCTGGTAGAAAAGGATGTCGTAAGAGGCGACAGAAGCCAGCCTGCTTGGTGGTAGGGCTTCGCCTAATGATTATATTATCAGTATTATTGTTAGGTCATTAATATTATTAGTGGTATTATTATCTTTCCGTGAAGCCTGCCTAGCTAGCTTTTTTATGTTAAAAGCCGACAAACGAGCAGTCGAGCCACCTGATGGTAAGTGGTCACCGTCGCCCATGGACATCAGCAAGATCAAAGGTATCACTGATGCGTTGTCGGCCAGGAAATGAGAACGTAAGAAAGAATGTACTGGCTTTAAAGCCCCCAGCCGGAACACGACGAGTCGTTTGGCGGCTGACTCAAGCAGGAGGGTGGTAGCTAGCCAGGCAAGCTTCACGGAAAGATAATAATACCACTAATAATATTTATTTATTTATTCTTTATTGTACACCTTTAAACTAAGTTACAATGGGCGGACTTAATGCCTGATAGCATTCTCCACCAGTCAACCCTTGGTGAAGGTTAAAAATTGCGACAGGTGATAAATTAAAAAAAAGTAATAACAGTAAAATAATATTAATGACTTAATAAAAATACTGATAATATAATCCTTACGCGAAGCCCTACCACCTAGCAGGCTGGCTTCTGTAGCCTCTTACGACACCCTTTTCTACCAGCATGCGATTGGGGGTTTAAGGTTACTTTTTGTGTTCATTTCTGCAGTTTTCTCCTATATAACAGTTACTGTGTAATCTATTTATAGACTTGTTTGCGATATAATTTTTTCATAACTACATTTATACATATATTTATATAGTCCTTCTTTTTAGAGATCACTAGGCTTTAAAAAAAGACATTGTATCACTCAGTTTAATCCCAACCGTCGCTACCACCATCGTTGTAGAAAACGGTAAATGTTTTTACAGGTTTCGATTGTAGTGTCAGAGATATATAATTATCCCTAGAGACGCTTCTGCTCATTTTTCTGGCTCTAACACAAAAAATTAGCGGCCTCAGGTTTTAGCCAATTTCCTTTTAACTTGAAGTCAAAGATCAAATATAAAACTATATTTACAATACGTAGGTACTTAATAAATATAGTATTATTTGCACTATTGGGAAAAGAAAATAGTTTATAAAATTTGAAATTGATAACCGAGATAAAGTGTATTATACACATACAAAATCATAATTTTCTTATACGGGTATAAAAGATACGAAATATTTTTAACAAATTTTTCTCATAAGTATATTTTAGAGTTTGGGGATAATTACATTAAACTTAGTGTTTCAGCACTCAAAGTATCACCACTAAACAAGCCAGTTGTTTCAAGTTAGTTCTAGTTTGTCGCGTACACGTTCTGAAGATAATTATATCGTACACTAACAATCCTCCTTGGCTTCAGGAAAAATCGTCCTTATATTTACTGACTTAGAACGGTATTACAATGCATGTATCTCGGCGTGACATCCTCGTTTCTAATTTAATCCAACAACTCCCACATAAATTACATTAAAAAAAGCTTTTTACGATAATTTTTTGCCCAAATTCGTTTTTAATACTCCGCCCCTTAGATATTTATATTCCTGGAGAAAATGGCACACCGATTAAGTTTTGCTATGGTGACATTTCTATGTCTCTCAAATTTTAATGAGATTTTTTCCTTTTTTGTTTCTTTTCTTTAGTTTTCAAAAAATAAATTACAACCTACAACTCTGCCCTTTGAAACCCTGTTTTTAGGAATTTACAATTAAATTAAAAAAAAAATATTTTCGCTAATCTCTTAGCTTTCCACAAAAATTATCATTACACTAAATTCATTTTGCTGTAACGGAATTTCGATATCTCAGGTAGTTTAACTGATCTCTAGAGTGTCACATGCGGTACACAAAACTTTCAGTTTGTATATACTTATTAGAAAATGCCCATCATATTGAATATTTTTGTTATGGTGGCATTATAATATGTTTAGTACTTTGATAGATTATGTAGGGTTACGCATCCGGTACTTCAGACCTTCAGTTCTTATATACATACATAAAACAGCGAACTAACTATGATTTATTTGATTGAGTTTCACAGCTTCAAGCTATCTTATCGTTAGATTACGAAAACGCGCTTAGCGACACGATATTTTGTGATGGTGACAGTGATGATGATATGGACCCAATGTGGACTGTGCCTTACATTGTATGAGAGAAATAGGTTTTTCTAGAAATTTGGATATATAATTAGTATATCTCATAAAAATCCTGTTCATCATCAGAATAACTTCTAAAAGGTCTGCAAAATGCACTCTAAATATTGATATACAAACTCCTTAATCTTCCATCGAAAGTCCCAAAAAATTTACGGTTTGGAATTAAGCCTTTCGTAATAATAGCTCAGTAAAACAAAACAACATACAACAAGTTTAAAAAGGGTTTAGGTTTAAGTACTGGTGTCGTATAAATAACCCTATGTGATTGACAAAACGTAGTTATTCTGAAATCACAGGCAGACACATCAATTTTTCTGTATATGTATAAAAGTTATATGTCGGTGTAGATATATTATCTAAAAATTACATTACAAAATGAAAAAAATTCAATATCTTTTATTTTCAATATAGTAATTAATATTTTGTGACACTCATTAAGGTCCTTTTATTAAAGAGACTTTTTATTAAACTTAGTAAATGGAATTTATTTTAGATAACCATGTCCATATCAATTTCAGTTTCATATCAATTTATGCATATTTTTTTTGGAAACACTAACTTTGAATTATAACTGATTAAAGAATTTATTAATACAAGTATTAATTAAATACAAGGTACGTGACATTATACAACGCTCGATCATTAATAGTGCTCGGATTTTATGTTGTAAATATTATTCAATGTTATTATCAGCTAATTGCGGTAACGAAGAATACTCGAAGTGGCTCAAAAGAGTATGTCGAGAAAACTTGTGACGAAGTTGGTTTACGGCCAACATGTTATACAGCGAAAAAATCAAAGTAATTGCGGAACACCTGCTTGCATTTGTGTAGATAGATATGTAAGAACAAGAAAAGTGATACCTACTCCTTTCTTGTACGTACTCAAGAAAGAGTCGTAAATTGTCGATAAAGTTGTTCATCCTTTCGTTGGAACATCTTGGCTGTAAGGGAGAAGCGTTTCGCCTCGTCATTTATACTGGTAACTCGTATTTCAAACGACTGAGCTACATAATTTGCCAACGTCAATGTTCCATTCCCGTCTATTATTAAAAGTACAAATAGACTTGTACAAATATGTTTCTTACCATGCCTTTTAGTGTTTAATAGAAGTGAAATACAACAAATGAGAAAAAATAAATCAACTTAAATCGGAAATCGATTGCATACTATATATATTTATATTAAATTCATATATCTAAATATATCCACAAATAATTTTCATATCCTTTGGAACGATACCTAAGTGTGTAAATTAAATTAATTTTTCATAAATCGTAAGTGTTTGTCTTTTATAGGCCTTAATAAGTTATATAATGTAATTTACACTTGTTTAGCTCAAAATAAAAAGATATAATGGAGGAGAATGATTCTTAATATTTAATTTTTTAAATAATGAGTTCAGCAGTTTTTGGAAATTTAATTTATTCGTATCCTTCTTGGTATAAATTTTAATTTTTTTTAGTGTGTTCTGATGTATTTTTTGGCATGTCGCAATGAAAATAAACGTTTAATTTTCTATCAAAAAAAGAAATTTTTGGAATTAGAGTCATGTAATTTTATACGTGTACTAAATTCCAACTTGTTAGTCCATGAGAAAATAAATTGAGATACATCAATGAAGAATCACAAATACGCTACTTTAAAAAGGTTACCGAAACATTCAACCAATCTGTCGTATACATAAGTCGAGTCTCTACTAATTGACTTAATCTGCTACGAAACCTCATCTGTCCTAAGTCATAACCAGTAATTTCTACTACCTTCATCATTTTGTCAATCTACCTTAAATGGCGTGGACATCATTCTATTAATTTTCTTGTCAACAGTTATTAGTTCTTACAATATGCATATCTTTATTAGTCTTTGAAACGAAATCCTGTATTACTTGCAATTCAACTCCAGTACTAACACCACTAGTGATAGGTATATCATATAAGTTTACTTCTAGTAAAAGAGATGGCAACCATGACACTCGTGATTCGTGACGTTGTAAAAAATTCATTTAATTATTCTACAAGCAATTGTAGAGGAGAACCGAATGCGTTGTCAGGTTGCGGAATATTTTACAATCATTGTAATAAAGACGTATGAAGTATGCCAAAAAGAAACTTAAACCAAGGACACATAATATTCATCTCAAAATTTTCTCCTAATGACTAATAATGAATATTTATTACTACCTTTTCATACTTCATGCAAATACTTAACAGAAATGACACTGATTATGATAATTCTACCAGTTTAGAATATACTGTCATTGTTTTATTAGCTAAAGCATGTAAGAAAAATGAAGAATATCAAAAATGCCCTAACCGCGTGTGCCGAGAAAAAACTTGTAATGATCTTGGATATCCACTGGCATGCTATCAAACAGATATTAAGAACATCACATGTGGAGAACCAGCTTGCATTTGTCAAGAAGGTTACGTAAAGGACAAGAATGGAATTTGTATACCTAGTAGAGAATGCCGTAAGTTTGTGTATATTTAAAATAAACGTCTTTCATAATGTTTCTCACATTTCTTTGTGGGAAAGTAAAAATACGTTATAACGTATTCAGATTTTACAAAAGAAAAATTTTACTTGAGTTATGATGACCTTGCCATCGTCGTTGTCATGTTTTATTGCAGTGCAAGTTATAGGTATGTATTTATTTATTTATTTTTTATATGTGCATTAGTCTAGGTTTTTTAAATAACCATTACGAAAATTTTTACGAACCTTCTGTCAACATGTTCATAAACTATAACATACAACGCATTATTGATTACTTGCAAACATCGCGTGCTTGATTAACATTGAAACATAATCAATCGTAATATTTTAGCGCAACTTTAGAAGGCGTAATGATCCCACTCATATGAAGATGTTTCATGTTTTAAAACACAGTAATATCCGTACAACTAAGTGATTTTTATGTTTGGAGCCATTAACGTTTCAACAATCATTTACGATATACTCTAGCCGTTTTTCTATAAGCAATTTATTTCTGATTCCTAACAGCATCTTGTGGAGGAGATCCGAACGCATGGTCTGGTTGCGGAACCTACTGCACACGATGTTCTAACTACAAGAATAACAATACAGCCTGTATCTTGCTTTGCCGGCTTAACAGTTGCGATTGTCGACCGAACTATGTGTATGACGAAATTAAACAGAAATGCGTACTGCCTGAACAATGCTGTAAGTGTTCAACTAAAAGTAAAAAATAATGAATTTTTATAGTAGCAAATTGATTAATTAGGATGATGATTCTGCACCGAATTTTACTGAAAGCACCAAAAGCTCCGCAATGCACTAACGAAATTTTTAAAACCCATTATTATATTTAAGCATTCAGAACCAACATATTTTGACTTAACATTATATTAAAATAATAATTTATACTAGCGAACTTACAAAATGTCAGAGGTATGAATGGTTACCATTATACTATACTATATTTATACTACTTTAACATGTTATATTTAGCTCAGTGCAAGGCAAATGAAGAATTTTCTGAATGTCCCAACAAGATTTGTCGTGAGAAAACTTGTGACAACCTTGGCTTTCAACTTCCTTGCTATCAGTCAGACAAAAACACCACAGACTGCGGAGAGCCCAGTTGCATTTGTAAAGAAGGATATGTAAAAAACAAAAAAGGAGTGTGCATACCCAAGGAAGATTGCCGTAAGTTAGTCTTTATATATAGCGCTATTCATTCAGGCATTCAAGGTCCATCACAAAAAGAGAGGATTTTCTCAGCGATGTTCTTCGAAAGCAAACCTCTTATTATATCATTAGAAATTCAAAATATAATTAAACGAGCTAAATGTATCAGTAATCCCTTCTCGTAAAATATATATCATCAAGACATTATACTACTGTACAAATAAAAAAAAACAACTAATTAATTGAAAATCTCTTAACATATTTGTGCTTGTGAATTTTTCTGTCATAAAAAATACCTTTCCATGTGATTAACCGTGATTCGCGTAAAAACTGATTCTTGATAAAAATTTGGGTGACTCATTATTGGAAACGCGGTCATTGTCTATATGTAGTATTCAATTGTTTATTCCTAAAAGCATCCTGTGGAGGCGATCGAAACGCAAAGTCGGGCTGTGGAACATTCTGCAATCGATGCACTAAAAATTACCCTTGTCCGAAGATATGTAAAGTAAATGGTTGTGAATGCCGCCAAGGTTACGTCTACGACGACACTAAAAAGAAATGTGTACTGCCTACGAAATGCCGTAAGTATTATTTTATATGTAATGCAATTGTAATATGTTTGCGTGTTAAGGGTCCATCCATATTCACCTAATGTAACCTAACTTGACGTTCTCAAAACGTTCTGTTCTCTGTTAAATAAATGACGTAGCTTTTGTACTTGGGCTCTTATGACCTAGTTTGATCCCAGTGGTACTTCTACTTGTTAGTAGGGCTAATTAGCTATCTGTATAGCACCACCACTACTGTACTCTGCATACTACCATTTGGTTTCAACTGTAATTTTCAGTCTTGATGAACTAGTAACGCAAACGATAGCTACATCAGTTTATTAGCTATATTCCAGGTAGAAATACTGTGTAGATAGCAGCATTAAATACGATGACTAAATAATTGTTAAAAAAATTTTTTTTACACAGTGGGCTTACAATGTATGCCAAAAATAAACTTAAACCAGGGAAAAATAATATTCATCTCAAATTTTCTGCTAATTACTAATCTATACATATAATAAAATTCTAACTGATCGCTTTCTGTACATTAAGAATATACAAGAAAAACTACTATTATGGGCCTTTATTGGTACAACAGGACCCAAAATAGAATGTTAGAATTTTTGTCTATTTGTCTGTGCGTTTGTTTGCACTAATCTCAGAAACATCTTATCCATTTCATTACAGTTTCCACTAATGTATTCCAGTAAGCGTCACTTAATATTTACAGTTTATTTTATTTCAATCCATCGATAAATAAAAAGTTATGAATTAATACATATATTTATAATTCACAGAACGGGAAAAACACAATCCCAAAACAATGCAGATGCTATTTCTAAACGTAAGGTAGTTTTTCTGAAGCAAAGTGAGGGCAGTTTGCCAGTAATAAATAATTATTGCTACCTTTTCATACTCCATACAAATATTTAACACAAAAGTCACTGATTATGATAATTCTACCAGTTTACAATATACTGTCATTCTTTTATTAGCTAAAACATGTAAGAAAAATGAAGAATATCAAAAATGCCCTAACCGCGTGTGCCGAGAAAAAACTTGTAATGATCTTGGATATCCACTGGCATGCTATCAAACAGATATTAAGAACATCACATGTGGAGAACCAGCTTGCATTTGTCAAGAAGGTTACGTAAAGGACAAGAATGGAATTTGTATACCCAGTAGAGAATGCCGTAAGTCTGTGAATTATTGTATTAGGTGTACTTCTTAGACAGGGTTATTGTTAAAATACCAAAAGTCTATACAGACCCAAACTATTTATATTAAAAGAGTATATTTAAATAAACTACTTTCATAAGTTTTTCACATTTCTTCGTGGAAAAGTAAAAATACGACAATAACCTATTTAGATTTTGCAAAAGAAAAATTTTACTCTAGTTATAATTGCCTTGCCATCGTCAGTGTCATGTTTTATTGCAGTGCAAGTTATATGTTTTATTTAATTATTCTTTACATGTTCATTTATCTAGGTTTTTTAACAACTATTACGAAAATTGTAACAAAGATTCTGTCATCATGTTTATAAACTGTAACATAAACGCATAATTGCTTACTTGCAAACATAGTATGCTAGATTAACATTGAAACATAATCAAATCTCTCACTCGTATGAAGATGTTTCATGTTTTAAAACACTGTAATATCCGTACAACTAAATGATTTTTGTGTTTGGAGCCATTAACGTTTCAACAATCATTTACGATATACTCTAGCCGTTTTTCTATAAGCAATATATTACTGATTCCTAACAGCATCTTGTGGAGGAGATCCGAACGCATGGTCTGGTTGCGGAACCTACTGTACACGATGTTCTAACTACAAGAATAACAATACAGCCTGTATCTTGATCTGCCGACTTAACAGTTGCGATTGTCGACCGAACTATGTGTATGACGAAATTAAAAAGAAATGTGTACTGCCTGAACAATGCCGTAAGTGTTCAATTTATAATGAGTCAGCATAGAAAGTAAGGTAACGCCTCAAGTGATGACAATAGAGGCTTCATTTCATGACATTATGTTAAATGAATAACTGAATAATAAGCTGAAATGTCATCCGAGTGCAATTTGAGCGATCTCCATGTAGTTGAGGATTTTTCATAGTTACGTATATGGATTTAATCCTGCGTTCGTTGCTGAAAACTTAGTAAAACTGACAGATAATAACATTTTATTTCCAAAAAATATATCTGATGATATTTGGATTATCACTAACAAATTGTTTTCAATCCACATGAAATAAAATTTAGTTTTATATCTACAAACGAAATATTGGTTCTATAAACGTGTACTTTTTAAGCAAATAATTCAAGCTCTTATTACTTTTTTGGATGGGTTTCATCATGACTGGTGTGATTGCTAGTAGATAATGAAGTCGATCACCTGGAATCTAACTTTTTGTTAAATAATAATAAATATACTGAGCAAATTCATTCACTTTGTTAACTAATATTTTTCTTTATTGCATAGCAATATTACTATTGATAAAATAAAAATTTCAGCCACCACCGTATACACCATCAATTACTAGAATAAAACATTGCGAAACCAAATATCAAATCGGCATAACCAAACACAATATCGAAAATAACCACTGCTTTGTCTGTTGTAGCGTGTGGCCGCATAGAATTTCGATCCGATTGCGCTAATTCTCCATACGTTTTAAAGAAGTGTTTACACAAATTTCGGACGCTTAAACATCAAATGTATGCCGAATGAAACCATTTGCAAACGAGAATGTCTATGATATCCATTCATTGAATGTTATGTGAGCAAAGTAACATTAGATGAACACAGTCCGTGCCAAGACCGTCTCTATAACCGATAATCCGCAACCGTTAGCCTTGGGGCTCCTCATGGATTGAGTTATTTCCCCATCATAGTTTTTGTTTTATTTTACATAGATACATAAGTATTTTAATCACTCAACTAAACAGTTATGTTTTTTTAGCCAAGTGTGGGCCCAATGAAACATTCTCAAAATGTGCTAATGCTGGATGTGGTAAGTGGAACTGTTCACAAGTGGCCCAACCGGATCTATGCATTGATGTTTTACCAGGCGGATGCGTAGAAGGTTGCGTCTGCAAGTCCGGCTATCTGCGCAACGCTGCTGGCAAATGTGTTTCAATTTCGGAATGTCCAAGTAAGTACAAAACCTCTTACAGTAGCAGGGACATTTAGGTTAATGATATTTGTAGTAACGTTTTTAATTTCTTCGCGTAGCAAATGTTTATACTTTTATGTTAAAAAGAAAATACCGATTACGAAATTTCTGATACTGCCAGTGTTATCAATACAACATACTATATAATAATAACATAATATATATAAGACAACAACAGTTCAGAATGAAAGTAAGTATATTATTTTATAAAAAATCATGAGTACCCGTTACAGTTTGTGTAATATCCGTTTGTGTAATAATATAAGTTGAATAATAATGAATAAGAGAATCTATACATATGCTAAAATTCTAACTAATTCTAACCGATCTTTACAAACAATATATGAAAAAAAAACATTATTATTATTATATTATTTGTGACAGAAAGCTAATATTTACTTATAATTATAATTACTTAATATTATTTAATTGACTGTTGGTGCTGTCCCGCACCATCCGCATCACTGAAGCTACGCTTTTCCGTAAAATAGTGTAGAAAATATCAACGCCAGCCTCCATAAACATACCGGATGCGCTACAGAAGCGGGGCAGCCCCATCAGCATCCTAAACCCATTGTTATACTGGACTCGTAGGGCGTTGAGTGATCTGCTGGTATATTTGACCCATAGGCTGCACGTGTAGAAGGTTTGGCAGTATGCTTTAAAAAGTGTGATTTTGACCTCTGCACTACACCGTGCAAACCTACGCGCCAACATGGTGCATATAAAGCTTTTGTTAAAAAAAATTAAATAAAACTAATACAGTTTTATCATTGTGCATTTACAACATTTAAAATAATGGATATTTAAGGTATATCCGGCACTAAATTGCAATAAAGTGCATATTTGTGGGTTTCTGCGCTCGTCACGTCTTGTAACAATGTGCGCAGTTACATTTGGTTAGAATATAAGTGTATGATTATTGTTAAAGGTAAAGAAATTTGTCCCAAGCCGCACGAATACTATAACAAATGTCCATCTTCCTGCCCACCTCGACAATGCGGTATTGAGAATCCACCTACATTAGTAGCTTGTAAGCCGCCTTCTTCACCAGATGAATGTAATCCAAGCTGTCTTTGTGAAAAGAATTACTATAGAAACTCAAAGGGAGACTGCGTTACCTTAGATGAATGCCGTAAGATTTTTTAATTTTAATTGTCGAAATGTATCACTATTGACGATTGTTCATATATTATTCTGAAAATTTATAAAAATCCTAAAACATTTTATATAACGTTAAGAAAATAACATAAACCTGAATAAATGATTAATGAAATTGTTTTCTAAACGATATCCAAATAAGCATTACTCTTGTTTAAGTACTAAGTACCAAATGCAGAATCAACGTATACAAAAAAATAACGTATTTGCCAATCATGATGAGATCCCGAATTACGAAATTAATTGATGTGCTAATAGAACAGAACATTATTTTTGGATGAAAAATAATTACTTGTCAGCATGTCTGATAAAGAGGAAAGGAGAATACATCATCTCTTAATCGAATGCCAGCAGCTAATAATACTATCGTTCTATTGGGTAGAGAAACTTATTTAATACTCAATTAATTATCCACTTCGTGGGCTTTCAGGTAGATTGTAACATTTAAATGTTTCTGTATTTAAAAAAAATCACTGTGTTGTTTTAAACTCGATTCATTTTAAATTTATTAACAATGGATGAATTAAATATATTGTCTTAGATGGTGTGTCTTAGTATTTTTTTTATTAATTTTTTTTTTTTTAATCATAATGTAAATAGGCTTTGTGATGGTAATTAAGCTATCAATCAGTGAATGTATTAGGAATTATACAAGCGATTAGATTAACTTTATTATTAGCTTTAAAAATGTTATGTGACCTTATTATTAATATTAAATTAACAGCAAAATGCGGTAAAAATGAAGTGTTTGACGAATGTCCTTCATCGTGTCCACCAAGGACATGTGAAACCAAAGACAGGGTATACAAATGTAAAGCTCCTCTGCAGCCCGGCGATCCACTATGCCCACGCCCTACGTGTCGGTGTGCTGACAATTACTACAGAAACAGTGATGGAAAATGTGTTTTGAAAGAAGAATGTCGTAAGTTCTGTATTGGCTTTTATCTTCTACTGAGCTTCCATATATAATAATATAATGATATATTTATATCTGCACAGACAGACAAATAGACAAAATTTCCCAAAAATATGTTTTGATCTCTATATAAATAACAAATTTTACCAACGTACATTGTTATTTTCAAAAAATGTTTAAAATACTTATTTAGCCCCGTTATAATTTTATTAGTCATATAGGTTGTTTACTGATTCACTGGATATCAATAATAATGTTTGTGCGCAAGTAATCATAGTACCAGATTGTGTAACATCTATTAAGATCTTTAAAGGGATCACCAGGATTAAAAAGTTTACAACTTTTCTTGAGTAGATACTCAAATAATTGCGTAAAACAATATCGTACATGTAGAATAATAACAAGTAATATAAATAAAAAATTAAGTAAATTTTAAGCCCACTTAAGTAAAGAAAATGTTATTATTTGATGTTTATTGGTTACTAAATAAACCAGTTGGGTTTGTATATGAGACACAGTGACGTCTATGTTTTTATACGCTTTATATTAACTTGACTTGTATGTATGTATATCTAGAAAAAAAAAGGTTCTGGATATCAGTTGTTGAGAGCACCTCACACTTTTTTTATGGTAAAGCTAACTTTTCTGTTAGTTACTTTATCTTAACTTTATTATTAATATTAAATTAACAGCAAAATGCGGTAAAAATGAAGTGTTTGACGAATGTCCTTCATCGTGTCCACCAAGGACATGTGAAACCAAAGACAGGGTATACAAATGTAAAGCTCCTCTGCAGCCCGGCGATCCACTATGCCCACGCCCTACGTGTCGGTGTGCTGACAATTACTACAGAAACTGTGATGGAAAATGTGTTTTGAAAGAAGAATGTCGTAAGTTCTGTATTGGCTTTTATCTTCTACTGAGCTTCCATAGATAAAAAAATGGATTTACCAGACATTTGCATTTCATACCTTTCACAAATCTCTAAATATAATTAATCACAGGTTTTAATTAAATATAAGTTAAGTCTCATTTAATAATGTATGTACACAGGCAGACAAATAGACAAAATTTCCCAAAAATATGTTTTGATCTCTATATAGATAACAAAGTTTACCAACGTACATTGATATTTTCCAAAAATGTTTAAAGTACTTATTTAGCCCCGTTATAATTTTATTAGTCATATAGATTACTTACTGATTCACTGGATATTAATAATAATGTTTCTGCGCAAGTAAGCATAGTACCAGATTGTGTAACATCTATTAAGATCTTTAAAGGGATCACCAGGATTAAAAAGTTTACAACTTTTCTTGAGGTAGATACTCAAATAATTGCGTAAAACAATATCGTATATATAGAATAATAACAAGTAATATAAATAAAAAACTAAGTCAATTTTTAGCCTATTTAGGTAAAAAAAATGTTATTATTGGATTTTTATTGGTTACTAAACAAACCAGTTGGGTTGCATATGAGACACAGGACGTTTGTGTTTTTATAGGCTTTATATTAGCTTGACTAGTATGTATGTCTGGAAAAAAGGTTTAAAAAAGGTCCTGGATATCAGTTGTTGAAAACACCTCACGCTTTTTTTTATGTTAAAGCTAACTTTTTTGTTAGTTACTTTATCTTATTTTGAATATGTTTAAAAATTTGTATTATACAGAATTAAAGGAAATTCCCTCTCTTTTTCTTTCTCTTTCTCTGTCTGTTGATCACAAACTGTATATTTTAAAATAATTTTCAATTTTTTAGTTTATTCTCTACGAAAGAGTATTTCTTTAGTTTTTTGAACTGTAATTTATTTTTTAGTTAATATTTCTACGAAAACGTGTTTTTCGTTTTTTTAATGTATATTTTATTACATTCAACTGTCTTGTAACATCGTAGTGATATTCACTACTTAGTTTACAAACCCAATCTGGCTTACTGCAAAACTTGATATGTGTGCTGATGGCTATTTATGAGAAAAAAAGTTTCAAGAAAAGTGTCCATCTAAGTTTAAGTATCAACAAGGTTTCAAACATGGCGGCATTATCAAATATACCAGGGCTAAATCTATATATTAAATATATATTTTGTAGGCTTTGTTCTCAATAAGGAGTCCTTACCATATTTTTTTTGGTATTTATATCTATCTGTCTGTGCACTTGTAACAGGAACACATTTGGATGACGTTTGGAAAACTTGTAATAGAGTTTATTATTTGTTTGTTACTTTTATTATTATTACCATTGGTTGAATATACGAATAAGTTTCTAAAGAATGCGTGCTATTGGAGTGTTTGTCTTAAGAAAATTTGCGGCATTGATTATTTTTTGAATTAAGATCCTTAGCATATTAATCTTAATTATTTTTTTATATATGCACGCTAAAAACAACATCCTAAATCACCCGAAGCAAAACACCTCTTTCAGTGTCAAGTTAGAATAACGTCGCATTGATGAGCAATATGAAAGTATATGAATCAATATGGAATATGTCGTGCCTAGTATTGAAGGAAAAGAAACAAAAATTTACGAAAAGAAGAAATGACAGACAGAATGTGTAGTACTTGTTTTAAGGAAATAAGAATAATAACAGGACAAATTAAATATAACGATTCATTTCAGCACCACAATGTGGCCTCAACGAAGTTCCCTCTGATTGCGGTAATAATGGATGTCTTCCTACCTGTGCATTACCAAATCTACACACGTATTGCGATCCAAACCTCGCTAACTGTAAACCTGGATGTGTTTGTGCGGATGGATACTTACGAGATGAAAAGGGCGTATGCATTCCGAAAAATAAATGTCCACCCAGTAAGTATTTACTATAAGCATGTAAATTAGTTCAACATACTGCGGGACAATCATTATTTATAAAAAAAATATATAAATAGATAAACGATTCCTAAACGAATTAATATGATATATACCATTCATACCAAATCTACGTCGTCAGAAAATTATTACGAAGGTTCGCGGAGGTTCGGCAGAAAACAATCACCTCGAGTACATTAGGCGATAAAAGAGTAGAATGTCTCAAAAAACCTGGACGTCAATATAAATAACAGGCAGGGCATTCATTCAGGATTATTCCGATCGCAAACACGAAAGTGAAGAGTTCTCTCTACAAAGCAAAATCCCTGCGATCGACGGGTACGACTACGAGTGTTTATTAGTGTTAAAGTGCAAAAATGTATTGTCTGTGAAACAACATAGGTGTTTTTCAAACCTATATATCCAAACACGTAAAAATATATTTAAAAGAAACACATTATACGAGCCCAACTAGTTTGAATATTTTTATTTCAAAAGCTAGAAGTTCACAAATGATATAAAGCGGATTGTCACTGACTCAACAAGTACAATTTTCAATCTTTTTGACTTCAGAAAAAAATGATCCATGTCTTCTTGCTCCCGAAGTCGGACTTTGCAAAGCCGCAATACCTAAGTATTACTATGACTCTACTAAGAAAGATTGCTTTAAATTCATATACGGTGGATGCGGAGGGAACGACAATAAGTTCGATACTAAGGCAGAATGTCTTGAAAAGTGTTCTTCAAATAACAAAAAAGCAACCGATTAAGTACCCTTCGTAAGTAAACCTTCCCTGCTTATAATAGAAATAAAATTATGGAAGTCTCATTCAACATAAGTCCTACCTAGTACAATTACTATCGTAACAAATAATATTTTGAGATTTTAATTATATATTTTTTATTACAGTCGTGCAGTATTCAACGTCGTAAAGTTATCTTCACCAAATCACCGAAATGTATAATCGTAAATTTTACACAATAATTTTAATTACTAACTTAACTCGAATAGTAGAAATTAAAATTAATTTCCCATATCGAATGACTTATCATTAAGATAATTATTTAAGCTTGCTACGGACATGTTGTATTTAATTGTAAGCAAGGAATATTAAATATCATATTTAAAAATATAACACTTATGCCAAAATTGATGAAAAAAATTGAATATTCTTTGTAGGTAATATTATTAAGCGAGGTATAATTAGATTCATGAAATTGTTTTGTTTTCAATTAAGACTATAAATTTAAATCCTATTAAAACACAACCAGATATTTCTGCAGAAAATCAAGTCCCTTTAAGAATATTTCAATTTCAACTCAGTCTATTTGAGGATGGTATGATGGTGGTTGCAATTGTTATGTAATTTCGATTTCAACGAACGTTAATAGTTATATGTCAATGAAAATTGACTAATTCTGCAACGATTCATAATAAAAATAAAATATATTTTATCAAAAACGAACTATTTTTTATTATTTTCATGGTAAATATCTTCATTACAACTCATAGTTGGCTTACATTAAGAAGTCTTGTGATTATAAAGCTATGGTTTAAATTATGCCTGCAATTTATCAGTCAACCCCATTCAGAATCGCGCTCTACAGAGTCCTCGACCTTAGACACAAGTTTGATTATTAGCCTCCACTAAAAAATAAATGGAGCAATGGATGCTGCTACTGTTTTGTTGGAGCATATATTGATGTGCATAATGAAAAGCGTAGGAGACCCGCACAGACCAAACTGGAACGCCAGCCTTAATAGATTTCATGCCTGAGCTACAACTGTCAATCGTGGAAAACGCGCCTTCCTTAATTAAATAAATGCGGCAGCATTAAAGCTAGACCACTCCCGAGCCATATCGGAAAATAAATAAATCCTGCGGCATCACTATGTGGGCAGACATTTTAAATATAAAATTTTAATATTACGTTAAATAATCGGACCAGATCACTCCCGATAAAAAAAATTACAACTGATTTTTTCAATACTGACATTTAGAAGTCTAAAAGTAAAAAAAATTGTCAATTTAGTCCATAAGCGGTGGACAGCACCGATGTTACACAAACAAGAAATGTCACCAAAAATTATCATAGAGTTCTTTACATTATAACAAAATAAAGTGTATCGTTACGAAAATGAATTAAATAAAGTAATATATTAAGATTCGTTAGTAATTTTATTCAAAGACACCAATTTCGAGAAGTAAAATTATTTAAAGTTGTTTCATTATTTATTAATTCTCACTCCAACTATTACGTATCTGTAATATATAGAATTATATTAATGAGTAAGATTATATAATTATATAATCTGAGATATAATTTCACAGACTATGTCAAAATGAAGAGAAACGACCACAGAAAACATTAAACGTTAAAAAAAAACCAAAACAAGAAATAACGACACTTTTCACATTAGTAGTAATCCTTTATAAGTTAAGGAAATTCTAAATTTTGAATTAAATTTTACTTAACGAGCTAAGTGTGTCAATTAGCAAGTTATAAGGATATAATCAAACAAATGTTAATATACATATTATTATTTTTTTAAGTTGGTGTGTATGTATCTACAAGTATTATGATGGGTTCTAGAGGGAAAAATCTACTTGCGAGATAGAGACGCCATAAAATTGGCTGTAGGACTGATTTCAAACTATTTACTCTCCATTAGTCTCCCCTCAAAAAATAGCTTTTTGTTATTTTATTAATTTCTTTTCAAGCTTTTTATATTTTATCAAATTAAAAATACTAAATACGATGATGTCGTGTTCTGTGTTAGACTGCATAGTTACTTATAACTATAATTCAAACAAAGAGTCATTCCACAGGTAAGTACCGATAGTTCAATACTAATTTCATTATGCTTATTTTCATAGAAGTTGATCTTAAAATTATATAAGAAGTAAATACCCCATTTTATGAATAATAAGTTATTTTTCATAATCATTAGAAGGATAAAAAAATATTGTATACGTAAAAATTATATCGTTTCGTATAGGCCTTGGGCAGAATCTATTGATAAGTCTATAATTTTTAAATAGGTATAAACAAATATTTTTTGTTTTACCTCGATTTGTTCATATTTTAACTTTTAGTTTCCCTTACAATTTGTAAACACATTGGACAAAAAGTAGATTAGACTGTTATAAGAGTGCAACCTTTGTTCTTGAATAACACTATCTCCTTAGACTGATAAAATTTTGCGAATTTATATCTGTTATTATTATGATATGACAATGTACTGCGAACGTGATATATTCATTGTCTAATTTTACTTCTTCTAGTTTTTCTGTAAGTGTAGTTCAAAGAGAAAAATGAATTCGAATGTTGAACCAGATAGGTTGGGTTCCTCATAAAGTTTGCAGTAAATATTTTAAGGGCAAATATTTCGTTTAACGAAATCACCGACATCTCCTTAATGAAGGATATACCTAAAGAATTCGTTGGTTAGTTCAGTTCTGAAGACAATGAGTGATATCGATTCACATCAAAGAATTAATTAAAACCAATAAGTTTATTATTATGGTCTTCTTTAGTACCTTTTAATCACGTTTTCTTTTATTTCAAATAGTTTACAAATTAACAAGATATTTTAATTTAAAGAATCCCGTCCAATAAGATTAAATTTACCGAAGCGAAATAAAGATAAGTTCCTAGAAACAGCATGGTATTATTTAATTAACCGTGTAATAATTAATTAAGAGAACGAATTGAATATAGCAAAAAACCTGTAATGGAATAGTCGACATTCACGTCGACAATGCATGGATGTGAATTTCATATCACTAAAATTCACTCACACAATGGTCGTTTTCACAAACATGCACATTTAGGTTTTGGTGAGACATTGATAAGAAGAGTGTTCGTAAATTACGTTAGTATATTAGGTTTACGGTTTAAACCTGCAATTAATATTCAAGTGTAGCTTGATATCACATGTAACACTATCATTTCGCATAGTTGAGACTTCACATAATGTGATAATTTTATAAATTTAATTTTACTCGCCTATTTTCACTTCGCTTGGATTGTATTGTGTTAATAAAGGCCTTTTATATATCCTTCATGTACAGAAAGCGATCAGTTAGAATTTTATTTTATGTATAGTTCTGCGGACCCCTCGGACTTTTTTGCACTTGCAGGAATTCTATTTCATTAAGACTGTCAGCATCCATTTGAACAGAACATTTGACAAGTCAGTAAGAATCACGAGAAAAATAAAGGTTTCATATGCGGCACCTAGAGTACATTGAAAGAAACTGTCAAAGGATCAAATTAAAGCCTCTCCTCATCATACAATCTGAGACCGTTTATACATTATCTTGCAAATAACTACACATACCTGCAAAACCCAAGTTTTGAGTGAGCAGGTTGTGGTCGGCCACTTCTAATGCTTTGGGAAAATCAATTTATATACAGAGAATTTCATTTTATTACGTTAGTATTAACAAGAATCCGCAAGCACAATGTATGATGGTATATACTCTATACACGCACAGAACCTCCCTCCCTGCCACAAAGGAAAACATGCATTTATGATAAATAAAAGTATATACCAACATATATACCGTGACCAACACGTGTTTTGCTCCGAACCTACTCGCCGACTGGTTATCTGAACTTGTTCTTGATAGTATGAATCACCGGTAAAACCGACTTTGACGTATTTTGTTGATGTTTATTATTAAAAAATCCTCAGTAAAGGCGAGTTGGATACATTTGTTTGTTCATTCAGCAGTGTAATGTAACTATTGTTGTTATATCTAATTATTTCTAAATGCTCAAACACGCCTAATCAAAAGCCTTTCCCACAGCTATATAAGATTTCGTAAGAATGGTTATTTGTTATACTATGACCGGATTCTATAAGATGTTCGGCAAAGTTAGATCTGTCTACATGTCCATTAAAAAAATCTGGACATCAATATAAATGACGGGTAGGGCATTCATTCAGGGTCATTCAGATCTCAAATATGAAAGCAAAGAGGTGTTTACGAAATAAAATACCCGCAATAAAAAAAAATTAAATGCGACTGTTTATTTATGTTAAAGTGCAAACATGTCTCTGTGAAACAACTTTGGCGTTTTCCCTAACACGTAAAAATATATTTAAAAGAAAGCCCAACAAGTTTGAACATTTTTATTTCAAAAGCTAGAAGTTCACAAATTATATAAAATAGATTGTCACTAACTCAATAAGTACAATTTTTAATGTTTTTGACTTCAGGAAAAAATGATCCATGTCTTCTTGCTCCCGAAGCCGGACTTTGCCTAGCCGCAATACCTAAGTATTACTACGACTCTGCTAAGAAAGATTGCTTTGAATTTACATATGGTGGATGCGGAGGCAACGACAATAATTTTGATACCAAGGCAGAATGCCTTGAAAAGTGTTTATCAAATAACAAATAAGGAACCGATTAAGTACCCTTCGTAAGTAAACATTTCCTGCTTATAATTTAAATAAAATTATGGAAGTTTTATCCACTATAAGTCAATTCTAACACAATTACGATAATACCACACACACACACACACACACACACAGCACACACAACACAGTTAATGATATTTTGAGATTTTTAATTATATTTTTCTTATTACAGTCGTGCAGTATTCAACATCGTAAAGCTACGTCACCAAATCACCGAAATATGTAATCGGAAATTTTACACAATAATTTTAATTACTAATGTAAATTGAACAGTAGAAATTAAAATTAATTTCCCATACTGAATGACTTATCATTAACATAATTATTTAAGCTCGCTATGGACGTGCTGTATTTAATTGTATGCAAGTAATATTAAATATCATATTTAAAGATATAAAGCTAATGTCAAAAATATTGAAAAAAAAATTATTTGTAGGTAATATAATTAAGCGAGGTATAATTAGATTAATCAAATTGTTTTGTTTCTAATTAAAAAAAAAGATATATTTAAATTCCCCTTAAAACACAACCAGATATACTTGCTGAAAACCAAATTGCTTTAAGAATATTTAAATTTCAACTCTCAGTCTGAGATTGGTTTGATGATGATTATTGAATGCATGATAAACCGCAGGCCTCGTTCTATATATTAAAATTTGGTCTGTACATTTAAATCCGAATACTGAATTTTAGGTGGTGTAATTTATAAGCTAACAAGAATTATTTTCTATTAAGCAAAAAACAATGAAAGAGATATTACACTCCTAGAAACTGGGATAGGTTTATCATGGAATTGAGATTAGTTTGGTAATCCACACACCGTACCCCCGCGCCTCGCGTGCACTGCCATACAAGCACAGGACACTCCAACGTCGGCCAATATTAAGCATATGATATTTTAATGTTAAGTATTTTTATGTTAAATTGAAGAAAATTAATTTCTATTCTTTGTTATTATTCATATGTTTATTTTAGTTTCAAAACTGTTACAATTGTTGTGTAATTTCGATTTCAATTAGCGTTAATATTTATATGTCAATTAAAAGCAACCAAGCAACAGTTCAGCAACCATTCATAATAAAAATAATCAATATTTTATTAAAAAGAACAATTTTTTATTATTTTCCACATAAATATCTTCCTTACAACTGATAGTTGACTTTCGTTAAGAAAAGTCATGTGTATATAACTATCGTTTAAATGATGCCTGCAATTAAGAGTCAACTAAAGAGTTCTCGATCTTGGACATAAGTTTAATTGTTAACCTCCGCTACCAACTAAAAAGTAAATATGTATTACGCACAGTCATTTGCAGAGCAATGGATGCTGCTACTGTTTTGTTAGAACATGTATTGATGTACAGAATGAAAATTATAGACTTATATATATATATATATATATATATACTTAATAGATTTCACGCCTGAACAACAACCGTCAATCAATTACGATATTAATATGTCACTAAGCTAAGTCAGGGAGACCATAAGATAAAAGTTTTGCAAGAAGAACCTGATGAAACCCTTAATCCTAGTTTGCCTGGTTTACCTAACCAAGTATACAATAATGCAGTTTCACTTAGGTTGATAACAGATATGTTTTGCAAGTTTTCTTTAAAGTAAATACAAATGAATGTTATGCATATGAACTCAATGGATTAAATATAGATACAGAAACTTTTTATTATTTGAATAATGAAATAGTTACACACACAGTTTTTTATTATGCTAAAATACAAAACATTTGTTCTAGATGATTATCAAAACTAATATCAAAAAAACATTTTCTATCCCGTTATATGTAAACAGATGAAGAGTAATTTATGCAAATGTCCTCTTTAGTGCACAAACTGAAAGAGATTGTTTTTTTGATTAATTTGAAGAAGGTGATTTGTATGCGGAGCAACCAATACAAGGTTCTCATGATCTATAATCCCATTAATTTGACAATATTTCTGTTATACTTAAATGAAATATTTCCCAAGTGTACCGAAGTTACCGAGATTATAAGATGTTAAATTCCAGCAAAGGACCTAATAAAAAATAAAATATACTCTTAAATTTTTGAGTTTTTCAGAAAGGTTTTAAATATAAGAAAGAGAGAAGTGGGTTAACATACACAAGTAGGTATCTGAGTCTTCAGCTTGTGTGCCAGATGGTATAGGCTCTTTAACCCAAATTTTATTTAATATACAAAAATAAAACAAACTAACTATAAACAATACGAAAATAAAAAAATGGAATCGGGTGCCATGGTCTCATGATTACCTGGTTTCAACAGATGTACGTTAATTATACAGAGAATTTAGAACTACCAGCTTCGTATAATATACTAGTAATAGTTTCCACAACATAACAATATGACTACTGCAATTCGACAAAATGACAGGATGTATTTCGTTTAGCCTGGTCTTATAATTTGAGCACAACGATTTACAGTTTAATCTCCTATACAGATAACGACCATCTATAAAAACGTACAATGCATCTTGTCCGCTTCTGTACTCCAAGATCAACCGCAAGCTATCTCTTCAAATTATGATTTGAGCAAGTTCAAAATAAGTTCATGTTGCCAAGAGGAACAAAGCTTTTACGAAATCCAAAATAATTAATATATAGACAAGAACATAATCAAAAAGCAGTAGGAGGCTTTAAGAAAAAAGAAGGGAAAGGAAAGCGCGGTAAACACATCTTCCTTAATTAAATAAGTGCGGCAGCATTAAAGCTAGACCGCTCCCGAGCCATATCGGAAAATAAATTAATTCTGCGGCATCACTGTGTTCGCAGACATTTGAAATTTAAAATTTTAACATTACGTTAAATAATCTGGCCATATCGCTCGGAATAAAAAAAAATTAGAACAGAATTTTACAATACTGACATTTTGAAGTCCATGAGAAAAGTAAAAAAATATTGTCAAGTCAATCCATAGGCAGCGGACAGCACAGATATTTCATAAACAAGAAACGTCACCACAAATCATCATAGAGGTCTTTACATTATTACAAAATAAATTGTATCATTACGAAAATGAATTAAATACACTATTAAGTTACATTAGTTATTTTATTCAAATATACCACGTTCGAGAGGTAAAATTATTTAAAGGCAAGTTGTTTAATATTAATTCTAAATATAACTTTTATGTATCTGTAACGTATATAACTATATTAATGGAAAAGTTAAGTACTTTGTGATATAATTTCACAGACTATGTCAAAATTAAAAGAAACAACCATAGATAACATTAAATATTTATAAAATAACCAAAACAAGCAATAACGATACTTTTCAAATTAACAATAATTCTTTGTAGGTTAAGAAATTTCTAAATTTTTAATTAAACTTCGTAATGAGCTAAGTGTGTCAATTAACAGGTTATAAAGATATTAGCGAACAAAAGGTAACATACATCTTTTTAGTTTTTTTAGATGGTGTGTATATATCCACGAGTATAATGATGGGCTTTCGACCTAAAATTTTTTTTCAAAAATATCTTATCAAATTATCTTCTCAGAATGACATATTTATTTAAAAAAATAGTCGTAAAACGAAACCGACTAGACCTAACCGGTGTTTAAACATGCCATCAAAATTTAAGTGTAGCTTCTTATTAAATATAACAGTATGATCTCGCGTAGTTGAAACTTCGCTATTCGCACTTCGCCGAACCGACCGGTTATACATTATCTTAGCAAAAAACTGCACATATCTGCAAGACCCAAGTTTTTAGTGATCAGGTTTTGTTTGATAGAACACTTCAAATGTTTTGAGAAAATCGAATTATATACTGAAAGTTTCATTTTATTGTCTATTATAATGTAGTTTACATGGATGTGGATAAATTGATTCAATAATTTCGGATTAAATAATTTAAAAAAAGAGCCTACTAATACAAGTTAGTAACATAATCTATCGTAGATAATGGAAATTGTTCGATTATATAAATTAAATGAAAACATGTCGACGATTAACTATTAACCCACGACCCCCGTAGCCCAGTTGGTAGTGACCCTGCCTGCCGAGCGTGGGGTCCCGGGTTCGATTCCCGGCCGGGGCAGATGTTTGATCTCGGGTCATGGGTGTTTGTGATGTGATAATTGTGTATGTCCATGCCACCCGCAACACAGGGAATCCTAGTGCGGCGGTGTGAGTGCGTAAACGTTTAAAAAAAAAAAACAAAAAAATTGCACATATTGAACATGTGCAAGTCTGGAACATTTTCACGTTGTTTAATGCTGATTATTCGATAAAATACATTTAATAATGAGGTTCTCCTTAATACAATTTTAGTTTCAATATAAAGTCTATTCAAGGTTATCGTCTTTCGTTCCACACTATTGGAGACTAGCACTGGCCACTTGGTGTACTAGAGTAATGCTGACGTATGTATGTCTAACTGTTTGTATTGCGAATGGTGGTCATCGACGAGATTGTGGTGTAAAAATAAACAAATTATATATTACTAGGATTTTGCGTATAGCTGCTAGTAGCTCCAGTATTTCTTTACACACGCATTCGTTACACGGTATTTAAAAGAACCACCAATAATAATATGAATATCAAATACCACGGTACTAAAGTGAATAGTCTTTTGAAGAGAATGTTTATACAGTTGGTCAGAAATATTATATAAAAGGTTTATGGAGTAGTTTTAACATCACCAGAAGACACTTAGGTATCTCTACAATGATGAAGATTATTTTTTTCGTAGTGTTTGTGACTTATTTAAATGTTGTATTAACAGGTAATGATTTTAAAAATCAATATTTTCACATTATTTTTCATGTATTTAAAGTGTGTTATTATTTTAAGATGCAACATCTTCGAAAGATACAGCAGTAGAATCCGTAGAACTTACAAGTTCCGGTGATGGAAGCAGTGACGACAGTAAGTAAGATTTCCTTAAAATAGATAATTTTTCGGTTGATTACTTAAGAAAATATTTCTACAATTCAAACGCATTCCACTGCAGAGTATATATTTTTTCTTGTACTCAAAGAAGAGTATGCCATACTTCATTAATCTGTTCCGGTATAGATTGGTAGAGATATCGACTATATGAATTAATTAAATTAATTAAATACTCAAAAATCAAGGTATTCTAAAATTAACGATGTATCTGTATCAAACACATCGAGGAACATAGAATCGACTAACCTCTCAGTTGTAGTTGTAACGTCGGTTACTGTAAAAACTGTTCGATTTTTATATTTGGCATGTTCCTCAAATTATATTTCTTTGCAATTTAACTGACGAAATGACAGTGTTTATATCTATCACTTACACAAGTGAAGACTATTCGAACAAATGTATGTACATATTGGCATGGAAAATTACTACTCGACTATCCATCATTGATTAACGGGTACAAATTATCTTCTTATCTCATTAATCTTACATCAGCACCTGTTGTTTTACATTATTCAATTTCTGAATAGTCTGTAATTTACATTTTATTAATTTCTACGAGAGAGTAGTAATTTACGTACTTCCGATTTGTGGTTTAATGTACACTCACGAAGATTAGGAAATGTGTTAGTTAATTATTTTGCAGATTATTCAAATTATTTAAATGAGACAGTGTCATTTACATCCGTGTCAAATAATTACTTTTCTTAATAGCATCCTGTGGAGGAGATCCAAATGCCCAGCCGGGTTGTGGAACATACTGCACTCGTTGTAGCAACTACAAAGACAAAAACAGAGTTTGTACGCTCGCTTGTAACCTGAACGGGTGCGATTGCCGTCCGAACTATATATATGATGATGTTTCTAAGAAATGCGTCCTGCCGGTTGATTGTCGTAAGTAAATTTGACTAATCGATATCTTAGCGATCTGTATTAACTTTAGAATTGAGATTGTAAGTATGGTCTGTAATCTAAGCCCTTTGTCTATCATACATAAGCGAAAACCTGTCTTAGCTGAAGCACAGATGGAAATAAAGTAATATTAAAGGTTCAGACACATTTATGTACATGTTAACGTAAAAAAAAGTTCAGCTCAAGTTTATACATGTAATGGGACAATTTTGCCAAATATTTATTGACACATAATCAAAATAAGGAGGAGCAAACAATTTTTATAATTTTATAAGTCGTTTAAATAAATGAGAATAAGTAACTTTCACTTTCATACATACGAGTGATGAATATGGTCCCTAAACTAAATGATCCGGTGCACATATATAAAACAAATACATATGCATGCCTCAATCCCAACTGCTTCGGATGATTGTAATCGAAACCACAAATTAAACCTACCAACTCGATAACTTCAGAATATGTTTACTTCCAGCGAAAACCGATGGATGTTTTCTTGCCCCCGAAGTCGGACCATGCAGAGCTTCAATACCGAAGTACTACTATGACTTTAAGAAGAATGATTGTGTTCTATTTTACTACGGTGGATGCGGAGGAAACGACAATAAGTTCGACAGCAAGAAAGAATGCCTTAAAAAGTGTTCATAATTATAATCTGTAATATTATAATGAGAAGAAAATAGTTTTTGTTGTATTTGTTTGTAATGAATAAACAAAAAAAATAATGAAGCATCTTTT